>ML410850.1:0-73643 GCA_005239525.1 Nicotiana knightiana
AAAATTTAAAATATTAAGATTAGACCTAAAAGAAATATTTACACCAAAAATAGTATACAATTTTGGTGTGGTCAAAAATTAGTTGTTCACAGTTCCTTCTATCGATTTTGTGCCTGTTGTTCGTGAGTTTCCAGAGGTATTTCTGCAAACCTACCGGGGATGTACTCGACAGGGATATTGATTTTTGTATTGATTTGGCTCCGGGCACTCAACCCATTTCCATTCCTCCATACCGGATGGCTCCGCCAGAGTTGAAAGAATTGAAAGAATAGTTGCAGGATTTTCTTGATAAAGGCTTCATTAGACCTAGTGTCTCGCCCTGGGGTGCACCGGTGTTGTTCGTAAAGAAGAAAGATGGATCTATGAGGATGTGTATAGATTATTGGCAGTTGAACAAAGTCACCATCAAGAACAAGTATCCATTGATGAGGATTGATGACTTGTTTGATCAGCTTCAGGGTGGCAAGGTGTTTTCGAAGATTGATTTGAGATCAGACTACCACTAGTTGAGGATTAGGGCATCCGATGTCCCTAAGACAGTTTTTTGGACGCGGTATGGGCACTATGAGTTTCTGGTGATGTCCTTTGGGTTGACCAATGACCCAACATCATTTATGGATTTTGATGAACCGAGTGTTCAAGCCTTATTTGGACTCTTTTGTGATTGTGTTTATTGATGACATCTTGATATACTCCTGCAGTCGGGAGGAGCATGAGCAGCACCTTAGGATAATGCTCCAGACTCTAAGGGATAACCCATTGTATGCTAAATTTTTGAAGTGCGAGTTTTGATTGATTCAGTCGCTTTCTTGGGCCACGTTGTATCAGCAGAGGGCATTCAGGTAGATCCTAAGAAGATTGAGGCAGTCTAGAACTGGCCCGGACCCACTTCAGCCATGGAGATCAGGAGCTTCTTAGGTTTGGTAGGTTATTACCGTCGATTTGTGGAGGGGTTTTCATCTATAGAAGCCCCATTGACCAGGTTGACCCAGAAGGGTACCCCGTTCAGATGGTCAGACGAGTGTGAGGCGAGCTTTCAGAAGCTCAAGACAACTTTAACTACAACGCCTATGTTGGTGTTTCCCTCAGGTTCAGGATCTTACACGGTATATTGTGATGCTTCTCGTGTTGGGCTCGGTGCAGTATTGATGCAAGAGGGCAGGGTGATTGCATATGCGTCTCGACAGTTGAAGGTTCATGAGAAAAATTACCCTGTCCATGATTTAGAGTTGGCACTCGTTGTTCATGCGTTGAAGATTTGGAGGTACTATCTTTATGGCGTGTTGTGTGAGGTTTTCACGTATCATCACAATCTTTAGTATTTGTTCAAGCAAAAGGATCTCAATTTGAGGCAGAGGAGGTGGTTGGTGCTATTGAAAGACTATGATATCACCATCTTGTACCATCCCGGAAAGGCCAATGTAGTGGCCGACGCATTGAGTAGGAAGGTAGCGAGTATGGGCAGCCTTGCGGTCATTCCAGTCGGTGAGAGGCTGCTAGCATTAGATGTTCACTTTGGCCAATCAGTTGGTGAGGTTGGATATTTCAGAGCTCAGGCATGTTCTAGCTTGCACAGTCGCTCAGTCTTCTTTGTTTGAGCGTATCAGAAATCGGCAGTATGACAACCCTCATTTGTTGGTCCTTAGGGACACAGTATGGCACGGTAGTGCCAAGCAGGTTACTGTGGAGATGATAGAGTTTTGAGGATGCAGGGTTGCGTGTTTGTGTGTAGTGTTGATGGGCTTCGTGAATTGATTCTTGAGGAGGCCCACAGTTCCCGGTATTTTATTCATCCGGGCGCTGCAAAGATGTATCAGGACTTGCGGCAGCATTATTGGTGGCGGAGAATGAAGAAGGATATAGTTGCTTATGTGGATCGGTGCATGAATTGCTCGCATGTGAAGTATGAGCATCAGAGACCCGATGGTTTGCTTCAGCAGATAGAGATTCCTGAGTGGAAGTGGGAGCGTATCACTATGGATTTTGTTGTTGGACTCCCACACACTCAGAGGAAGTTCAATGCCGTTTGGGTTATTGTGGTATGTTAGCGCACTTCATCCTTGTGGCAGTTACCTATTCTTCGGAGCGGTTGGCAGAGATTTACATTCATGAGATCGTCCGTCTTCACGGTGTGCCCGTGTCTATCATTTCTGATCGAGGTACGCAGTTCACCTCGCACTTCTAGAGGGCAGTACAGTGTGAGTTTGTTAGAAACGGTACAGGTTCAATATAATAAATATAACTTGTCTGTGAAGTTTGGTAGAAACGGAGTCAGTTTGACGTGATTCAGACGCTTGGTTGTGGAAATAAAAGTTTTAAAGCTTTCTTGAAAAACTTCATTTGATTTGGTGTTCAATTCATAGTTTCAGGTGTTATTTTGGCGATTTGATCGCACAAGCAAGTTCGTAGGATATTTTAGGACCACTATGCATGTTTGGTTTGGAGCCCCGAGGGCTTGGGTGAGTTTCGGATAGGTTACGGGACGTTTTAGACTTAGAAATCTAGTTTTTTGGTGCTTCAATTGTCATCTGGTGTCTTCTTCTTCGCATTCGCGAAGGAAACCTCGCGTTCGCGAAGGGTAAACTGGAGCTAGGTGGAAATTCTTCTTCCCAAATGCGAAGGCTAGGTCGCGAACGCGGAGCATTAGGGGGCATTAGCCTTCACGAACACGACCAGCCTCTCACGAACGTGTAGGCATAGGACCTAGGGAGGGGGAAGTAACCTATACTCTTCGAGAATGCGGCACATGGCTCGTGAACGCGTAGGCTGGTGGGTATAAGCCTTCGCGAATGGAGAGAGTATCTCGTGAACGCGTAGGCTAATTGGGTTGGTGCTTCGCGATCGCGGCAGGCCCTTCGCGAACGCGAAGAAGGCCTGGCGCCCAGACCTTAAAACAGTTCAAAAAAATGGGATTTCGCCCATTTTTCATAAACTCTCCATTAGAGCTCGGCCTAGGTGCGATTTTGAAGGGGAAACTCAACACTAATTCATAGGTTTGTACTCTTTAACTCATTTCCTTCCATTTCTATCATCACACATTAAATTTCTAGCCCTAAACTTTGTTCTTTCATGGTAGAAAATTAGGGATTTTGGAAGAATTTGGGGTTTTTTTGCAAATTGGGTATTTAGACCTCAATTTTGGGTCGGATTCCGAAAATAATTACATATTCGAGCTCGAGGGTGAATGGGTGAATGAGTTTTGGTCCGAACCTCGAGTTTTGACCAAGCGTGCCCGGGATCGATTTTTGACTTTTTGAGGAAAAGTTTAGGAAACCTAAATTTATGCATTGAAATTGATTTCTTTAGCAATAATTGATGTTATTAAGTTAATTGTGGCTAGATACGAGTGGTTCGGGGGTGGAATCGAGAGAAAAGCGTAATTGAGCAGTGAGTGGCATGTGGAGCGAGGTAAGTGTTGTGCCTAACGTTGACTTGAGGGATTAGGAATCCTTTTCTTAATTGCGATATGAAAATCATGTGAGCGGTGTATATGTGAGGTGATGAGTACTTATGCACCGCCAATTTACCTGATTTGCATGTTTCTCTCTCGTTCTTCTTATATTGTTTCGTTCCCCTGCTTTAATTGTTACATGACTACTTGTGTTCCCATGCCTAATTGCTACTTGTTAGATGTTGTTTCTCCTTGTTACATGAATACCGTAGTTTCCTTATCCCCTATTACTTGATTAAGCTGTTCTTATTTGTGTTTTAGTAATATTCTGGATTGGTCTCACCGAGTAGTATTATTATGTAGAGTTTTATTAAGTATAAGATTTCCATTTACCTTGTTCTGAAGTTTAAGTATTGAGAAGGGTCTTGTGTTAATTTGTGGAACTTCTATACTTCTTGTGTAAATGATATGAATATGGTGGGATCGGGTTGCATGTCGCAACAGCTGCAATAAGGGTGAAATATTGAAGAGGAATAAGGGTGAATTTATATTATACGGTGGGATCGGGTTGCACGTTGCAACAAGTGTAATAAGGGTGGAATGTGGTGATATAACGGTGAAGCGTGATTGTGATTATTATGATATGGTGGGATCGGGATGCACGCCATAACATTTTATTTACATTATGTTATTATGTTATCAAGAAGAAATAAGGGAGGATTATGATATGTACGGTGGGATCGGGTTGCGCGCCGCAACAATTTATATGTTTATGTTCTGTCTTTGAATGTGTTAGTTTTATGGTAGAATTGAATTGCACTTAAGGATTGGTAATAGTTGAACACTGATGAAGTACGTTGGGTACTGTATTTATTTCTTGCAGGTTACTATTTTTACTTTATTCTGCCTTCTTTTCTGTCTTATTATTCACTGTATGCAGCTTATATTGTGAGTGTCCCGCCGTAGACTCGTCACTCCTTTGTCGAGGTTAGGCTCGGCACTTACCAGTCAGTACATGGGGTCGGTTGTACTGATACTGCACTCTGCACTTCCTGTGCAAAAATTGGAGCAGGTAGTGGCTGATCGAGAGGTTGGCTAAAGATTTCATAGCTAGGAGACCCAAGATAGTACTGCTGGCGTCCGCAAGCCCTGGAGTCCCCTTCTACACTTTTATACTTACTGTTTTTACTGTACTTCATAGACAGTTGTACTTTCTTTCGAACAAATATTTGTAGAAAAGTATTAGTACGTTCGTGAATTGTGACTCCGAATTCTGGGTAGAGGTAGCATGTAATTAAAGTTGATATCTATATAGCTTCACGTTTATTTCGGTTTATTTTTGCTTGTCTACTGATAATAACTAAAAATGTAAAGAATTGGCTAAATAACCTCGAACGTTTGTTGGCTTGCCTGGCAAGTGTGATGTTAGGCGCTATCACATTCCCGGCGGTGGAAATTTCGGGTCGTGACAACATTTTTCCTCAAGATCAATCTCAAATCTAGGAGATGCACTTCCTAGTTTGGGTTTTTCAGATTTTATTTCTTTAGGAGGCGCACTTCCTAATTTTAGGTTACAGGTTTCACCCCTAGAAGACGCACTTCCTAGTCTGGTTTACTCAAGTTTCACTCGTAGGAGAGGCACTTCCTAATATGGGTCTTTCGGGTTATTCTTTTAGGAGACACACTTCCTAGTTTGATTCATTCAGGCTTTATTTTTTGCAGACGCATTTGCTAGTCAAATTTTCTTAGGTTTACTCATAGGAGACACCTTCCTAGTCGAGTCTTTAGTTTTACTCTCATCATTGCATCAATAGCATAGGTGATTTACAATTTTGCCAGTAACTCACAAATCTTCCTAGTGCAAACTGGGCAAAAAATTTTGTTTGTTGTGTTGTTTTGATTGCAGGCACTCATCTGGAGAACGAGGGTCAATATTCAGAAATTGGTTTTAAGTTCAAATCAGAGAAGTACCAGGAGCCCGCCTGAAGAACATGGTCAGCTTTCAGTTTCTTTCAAGATCAAGCAGGAGGATCCCGCCTGGAGAACAGGGTCAACTTTCAGTTTTCAAGTTCGAGTCAGAGGCACCAGGAGCCCGCCTGAAGAACAAGGTCAACTTTCAGTTTTCAAGTTCATATTAGAGAAGCATCAAGATCCCACCTGAAGAACAGGGTCAACTTTTATTTTTCAAGTTCGAGTCAGAGGCACTAGTAGTCCGCCTGAAGAACAGGGTCAACTTTCAGTTTTCAAGTTCAAGTTAGAGAAGTATCAGGAGCCTGCCTGAAGAACAAGTTCAATTTTCGGTTTTGCAAGTTCAAGTCAGAGGCAGCGGGATCCCTCCTGAAGAATAGGGTTAACCTCCAATTTTTTTTTGCAAGTTAAATCAGAAGTAACACGAGCCGCCTGAAGGACAAGGTTTGCAAGCTCAAGTCTACTCCAAGTTCAAGTGCAAGCAGCAGGATGCCCGCCAGAAGAACAGGGTCAACTTCCAGTTTTCTTCAAATTCAAGTCAGCAGGATGCTCACCTGAAGAATAGGGTGAATTTTCAGTTTCATATTGAAGGATTAAGTGGAGGTTCAAGGAAGATTCGAGACAAAAAGTAGAAAGGATCTTGTATTCTTCTTTATTTTTGCTGTAATTTTTCCTTTTATTTTTTATGTAATGGCAGGAACCGCGGACCGGAACCTTGACGGCACCTCAATCGGCTCTCCACCTCGGTATACTCCATTGCTCTTCTCACTTCTGAACTACACGTGGCATGATTCCTTTATAGCCAAGGATATGTAGGCAGCTTAGATACCAGGGCTCAGTCACAATCTTTTGTCCGTTTTTATTTTCTTTTGAATAAGTGTCGGGTCAGAAATCAATTATGTCGCTTACTTGATTCTTTGCTCAAAAACACTTTGTGTTTCGAAGCAAAGAGGGACAGCTGTAAGCACGTAATTTTTGACTCGCCACGTCTTCAAGCTATATTAGTAGTTTCGCATATTTTATATATTTATTTGAGTTATTTTTATTTTTCTAAGATTCTAATATTTTACTTTTATCGTTATTTTATTTGGTCTACTTTAGTATTTTTAAAATCGAAAACACAAAAATAGTTTCAAGACTATTTTAATTTAAGGGTGATTAGTATTTTATGTAGAAATACTATTTTTACCTATTTTTATCTATTTCTATTTTAGTATGATCTTTTAAAAATAAAAAGATAGTTTCATTAATGTTTTGTAGTCATACTATTTTACTAGGATTTTTATTTTTATTTTTCTCTACTTTTATATTTATATAATCTTGAAAAATACCAAAAATATAGAATTAGTTTTGTATTTTATAGTATAGATTTTATTTCAATTTTAGGATGTCCATGTTCTTTTAAGTCCAATTCAACCAACCTGATCCACTCCTCTTAGCTCATACTCGTTGACCCATCTGCCCTACCCGACCCAGTGCTTTTTAATCTTGGCCATCCAATCTTTCCTCATCCAATGGCCCATATCCTATCTACCCATGATATAAAAACATAATTAACACAAAAACCCCTAATCTCTAAGGAAGGGCAGCCGGAACATGCAAAGAAAAATAGGAGTGAGGACAGAAAACAAAGAGGAAAGAAACGAGAGAACAAACGAGCAGTAGCAGCAGGATATCACCCAACTTTTTGGGCCTCCTTCTTCGTTGAGTTTCATACTCCAAGCCATGTAAACCTCCATTAAGCAATCTCCAAAAAATCAGCCAATACCTCCATAAACATCGCATCCAAACACCTGGAATAACCACCATTTTCGTGAAAGTTGTAGCTGTTTTCGGGTTGAGATCGTCCCGCCAAAGACGAGTTGTCAATCGAATTTCGGTAGAGGCGCCTGTTCGAGGTCTCCGTCAGATTTTTGGGTCCTTTTCTTCAGTTTCTGGCGGAGATTTTGTTTGTAGTTCTATCGCATCACATCTCCGGATTGTCAAACAGTGGAATTTAAGATTCATTGAGGTCTATTTCCCCCTTTCTTCTACTGTTTTATGCCTAATGTGATATCATGCTTTTATTTATTTTTTTGTCGCTTCTCTGTGTTGTTGAATGAGTTCTTGCCTCACTCCTCTATTTTGAGAATGTCTTAATATCTTTTTACTCTACTTGGTCATGTTGTTTAGTTTAATATGTGTTTGAATGAGTTTAATGGCTATGATGAATTTATTATTTACTGTTACAATTCTTCATTAAGAGATAGATGTTTGAGGCTTCAAGGCTAAATTTTGCTTACGTAAGAATTTAATTCACTAATTAATTAGATTGATTTTGAAACAAGTGCTAGGCTATAGAATTAGGAATTGAAAATGAAAAGAAGCTTGAGCATCAGAAATATTTTAGGATCTTTGTTCTTTTATGTTAATCGCTAGATACATGTATTAGACCGATCACACTTGGGTAGGCAAAATTTTAGGGTGTTTATGTTTTATTTTTTTCGAGGTAAGAGGTTGCCCCTTTAGTTAATTAATTTATCCGGGGAATGCCTCGAAGAACTTGTAAATATTTTGAAGGCCGTAACGAACACTGTGGAGGAAGTATGGTGCAGGTTAGCTTAAGATTTTGATTTTGATTTTTTATTTTTATTTTTATTTTTGTTTTATTTTTCTTTTATTAGGTGGGGACAACCTCGAGCCTCTTCTGTTTTTATTTTCGCGTTTTGTGTGTTTCTACCTTAATCTGAGTATTTCTAAAAGCCAACTAGATCATGTACGTAACCGTGATTTTCACGGGACTCGGGGAATGCCTAACACCTTCTCCCTGAGTCAAATGAACCCCTTTACCTTGAATCTATGGTGCAAACTGGTTTAAGAGTCGAATGTGTTTTGAAGGAAAATAGTTATTTTAAAAAAATGGTAACCTGGCACACTGAAATCAAATGTCAGGTGGCGACTCTGAGTTAATCGCTTTTAAACAATTATTTTGTCACTTTCAATTTGAAAAACACTTTTGAGCTTCAAAAATCTTTTTATGACTTTAAAGGGGTTAGTGAGGTGGAAAAAAAGGTGTGACAACATGTATGCATATCATCAATTATATTTGACTCTCAGGTACTTTTAGTTATTATGTTATTAGTTCAGTTTCAGTTTTCTCTTGCCTTACATACTCGGTATATTATTTCGTACTGACGTCCCTTTTGATGGGGACGTTGCATTTCATGTCTGCAAGTCCTGATAGACAGCTGGATAGACCTCCCTAGTAGACAAAGTCAAACATCAGCTTGGTTGGTAAGCTCCAGTTCCTCGGAGTTATCGGGTCTATACCTTGGAGTTCATTTTATATATACATGTTTGATGTGTAGGTCGAGGCCATGTCCCGACCATGATACAGTTCAGTTATCCCTAGAGGCTTGTAGATGAGTCTTGTACATTTTTTATATCAGTATTGTGGCTTTACCAGCCCTATGTAGATGTTTAGTTTGGTATTGCTGGTTGTAGATGTTATTTTCAGATGATTCAGAATATGGCCTCATTGGCATAATTTGAGGGTTATCCCTCCAGAGTTCACAGTTACAGAGTGGTACTCTCGGGCCGAGTATGGAACCGGATACCAACCACGCCTCTTCAGGTTTGGGACGTGACAAACTTGGTATCAGAGTAGTTCTATCCTAGGGAGTCCATAAGTTGTGTATGGTAGAGCCTTATTTATGGGTGTGTTGTGAACCACACTTATAAGCAGGAGGCTATAGGGCATGTAGGACGGTCACTCTTTCTTCTTACTCTAGATCGTGTGGTAGAGCTCAGTTGTAAGAATTCAAACTCCTAAATTTTATTTTATTTGTAATACAAAGATACCTACATCCAGAAAGACAGTTGGTAAGAGATTGAATGTGGTTGTGGAAGAGTTGAGTCAGAAGGACTCGATTTTGCATCATGCTTACGATGAGTAAATGTGAGATCTTCAGCAGATCATGTGTGTACTAAGAGGTGTAAACTTCTTGATAAGGAAACCTAAGGCATGAATATCTATCCACCTATATGGTAAAAGCAATAAGAGAATCAGAAGGTAGACACAACTTTCAACAAATAAAATAAGCAAGGTGAAGAAGGGTACGTGGTACCCAGTTAGTGAAGATTATCTACATGTACAATTCAAGAAGAGAAATATAAGCATTATGAGTTACTTTCCATAACAACAGAGATATATACAGTCGGCCACACCCATCTCAGTTATGCCTTATGGGAGCTAACATTTATTGTTTGAGGGGAAGATGGGACATCAAGATCCAGCTGGGATTAGAGTAACCCAAAATGGTGGATGGATTTTTATCATTAGCAAAAATTTTCGAAGGATAGTGCGAACTTGGTAATAAATCTCCTTGTGAGACACCAAGATGGTGCACTCTAGAATAGAAACTCTAGAATAGAACAGTCAGATATGAATACTAAAATGTTCAAAAATTTCAGAAGACATGTAGTGGAATCCTTGAAGGATAAATATTTACCTTAGTATGGCTCCCGTCCCTAATCAAGAGGGAATGTTAGGCGACCTGAAGAGCCAGTAGATGGAGAAAGGGGAGCTAAAAGCAAAAGAATATTTTGTTGAAGTTTTCATAATAAGGTAATAGACAGAGATATTAGCAGGAGAATAAGAAGAGAGTTAATGAAGCATTACTTGTAAGGTATGATAAATGGGTGATAACGGTAAATCAAAATATGACAAGATGGTAAAGTCTATAGTCAAGTGAAGTAAAAGACAAGAGGTGACAAGCCTTGAGACAATAAGAGAGTATAAGTTGGTGACTCCCACGTGATTACCGACAAGCTAAGTTAGACCTCGGGAGTAATAAAAACTAGTATGGGCTAGTAAATAAGATAAAAACGAACATGGTTTAGGGACTGAAGGATTTGATAATAGTCATCATCGTCAGAATTTCATAGATCGCATTCCAGCAATAACAGAATGGACAATGGAAGAATAACCTTTAAAGGTCATTCAGGAAGACACGCCCCTAAAGCAAGCACTGTGCGTAGATTTAAGTTTAAGGAAGTAAGTGTGCCAGTTACACTAGGCGTCACCCTCGCGCGTAAGAAATCCAGTTATCCCTAGTAGAGAAGGGTTACCGCAAGGTGAGTAAGAGTGAGTGAAGCCGTGAAAAGATACCAAAGATGAAGAGGTAAAATATATATAGGTAAATCTTCATAGCATTAAATGCTACTACTCCCCTAAAGGGGGGAAGACGGTGTAATCTAGTATTAAGTAAGAGTTATGTCAAGTAGCTATGGAATAGTAAAGAAATAATGTGGTAAAAAGGCAAAAGGAATGAGATTGCATTTATTCAAATCTTACAGATACGTTGTGACTCCAGAATATTTGTGCAAGCACGACACTGGGGAGAGGTAGTAAGGGTTCCCGCCCAAGATGTTATAGATAAATATATGTGAATAGACACTTGATACATAAGGAGCCAGTGCGAGGGGTAAGTTATGACAAAGTACATAACCCAAGAGAGGTTACGCAGAATATAATATGAGCATGGACTGACGAGTAGTTAGTAGTTGATTCAGGAAGAGCTTAGTTATGGCTAGACAAGAGGTCTCAGATAAATTAGTGGATCATGTAAGATAAACATAGTGAAACCCAGCATACGGAATTCAGTCTCGCAGATACGACATCGTAATCCTTGAGAAATATTCAGATAGAAGTTAGAGTAGTCAAAGGAACTGTATAAGTGTTATGGAAATAAAAGAGAGTGCCACTAGGGAGACAATCAAAATTTTAGTTCAGAAGTAACCCTACGAGCATAAGGGCGCAGAGATAAGTAGCTAAGGGTAATTATAGGCGAGTAAGTACATCAAAATTTTCATCGGGTATACGATGTGAAAAGCTCCCAGCTTTATATGAGTCAGGCGGTCTTCCCTGAGTTCTACAACGAAAGACTAGCTGAGGAAATAAGGAAGAAGTCTTCAACACAAGCACAGTGACCTAAAGAAGAAATGATCTTATCTTATAACAACAGTCTCACTACAACATTGTATACACGCCATAAGAAAGTGGCACCTACCATGGCTAATGAACGGAGAAAAAGTAATATTCGAGATCATATGAGTTGCACGAAGTTCCAATAGGTGTGGGCACTAAGATAAGCCAAGTACTCATGCAATAAGTGGTAGAACAACCAAGAAAATCAAGTGCTTATTTTTAAAGAAAGTTGAGAAGGCACGAAAGGAATTATTCGATAAATGACCTATAGTTAGTTACATTATGAACGCACTTAATATTTCAGAGTATTGTCCATGCTGATATGTTGACATTCCTACATTTATAGGAGACTCAGTATAAGATAAAAGAAAGAATTGAGTCCACCTCATAAACAAAGGCTTGAATTGTTAGAATATTATATTATGGATGCTCCATGGAGTCCACCAAAGGCGAAAGTAATAGCTAATACCCTGAGCCGCAGATAGGAAGATGGCTTAAGCCTACTTAAAGGCTGAGAGAGAAGAGGAAACTAACGAGTTACATCAGGTAAGTGAATCAGGAGTCTGATTATTAGACCAAGATAATTATAGAAATCATGAATCAGAACATCGCAAAAATCACTCTTAACATCAAAGGTAGAAGAAAGATAGTACAAAAACCATGTTATATAACGGATCTATGATAAATCCATTTAAAAGAGTACCAGCCTCATAAGAAGTCGGTATGAAGTTCCCACCAGATCGTGTATGCACTAGAGGTGAAAGTATTATAGTAGAGCTTCAAGTTGTGGATGTGAATTCCGCGTATGTGTAAGGGAGGTTATGAAAGAGACAAAAGATACGATGCAAGATTTAAAGGTAAGTAAGGTAAAGGTAACGACGGTACGAGATACTCAATGGCAGAAGCTAGGTAATAGTCCAGAAGTCAGATAGAGGGCTAGAAGCACCGTGATTTAGTATCCGCAAATGATAGTGGTGTCTTCAGTGACATATCTTCTAGCATATGGTTTCCAAGTACCGAGAGGTCTAGTTAAGAGAGTAAAGAAGAGTTAGAGATGATTTGATGTCTCATTTGAAGTTCCAGAATAACATAAGAAAATCTATGGTGCTACCAAGTTAAAGGAAAGTTGCGAGTAGTATAAATAGATATGTGTAAGTCGTAAGCTAAAATATGGTAGAGCAAAAAGGTTTTAGGTATACATGAGTAAGGATAAGAAAAGGTGAATGAGAAGGTGACGAGAATAGGTAAGGCCTTAGGATTAAGCCCATCAAAACAAGAGAGCCGATGGTTCCCGTAAGTTATAAAGAGCCCTGTATAATCTAAATAAACTCGGAGGAGTTTAAGATTAGGAGAATTTTGAAAAGAGGGAATGATGGCCTGGTAATAGAATAAGGGTGTAATTGTGATAATGATAACTTGATGACATTTAGGCCTTCGATTGAGTAATGATTTAGAGAAAAAGGGATTTCATGAATTGCACAGGATTAGAATACCCCCATAAGATGAATACATTGGGATGCTATGAAATACGGTTAATGAAGTATTGTATCGTCCCTAGGTGGATCAGGCAAATAACTTCAGATGTACCCTGATGAGACGTGAGCCCTAAGGACAATATATTACGTAAGAGGTTTCAACTTATCAGTGGTAGATTATAAATCAACATTAAGGTGAATCAACAATAGGCAGATAAAAGTTTCAAAGTATGAGATGAGATTAGGTCGACATTTTTAAGATGAACAGTAATGAGGAAGAACTAAAGGACTTAGATTCATACATATAGAATAAGCATTGAGAGGGTAACCTGGAGTTGGGTTGCAAACCTCGGTAATAATAAACTGAATTAAGTGTTATGGTATAGTATGACCAACCTAGATGTACTAAATTCATAAGGATAGATAACCGAGGCTATGAAATAAGATATAACAATAGTCGTAAGTTCAACAAAGTATCAAGTGAAGGACTTTAGTACACCTATAGATGCCTAGAGGGACAACTTGTCTCAGATATATGTTCACAAAATGAGGCCTAGAGATCGGATAATAGCTGGAGGAAAAAAGAGAGAAGAGTCGCATAGGCTCACATACCTGAATAGAGCCGTACAGGCTGCATGACCGAGGTAGAAAAAGTAACGATATTGGAAGAATTCCAACCACAGATCGTGGTGCGAGAAAGAGACCTAAAGGGGGGAAGCCCTGGGCTTTGGATTTATTCACATAATAGTTGCCTAGATGTCATGGACAGTTCTAAATCATTCATAAGAGCTATAAGTTATGAGACTGATAAGCGCATCAGTCAACATTCTAGGACGAATGTTCCAAAGAGGAATATTAACATGTACTTTTGGGGTGAGACTAGGATGATTAACATGATAAGAAGGTTATGCTATGAATTATTTAGTCATATCATAGGCGTGTGTTATGTTTTGAAGTCAAGCGAGTTGTGGAACAAAATTTTGCAAAGGTCATTACAAGTTACATTCATAAATGTGTTGAAACTTAGGTCAAATGTAGCTGAGATTTTCTCCCAGTATACTTGGATTAGAAGATGATTTACCCATTAATTTGAATATCTATGAGTTTATTTTCTAACACATTAAACCATTTGTCAATACGGCATCAAAGTAGAGAGATATATACATTTTTGCGAGACTGCGCAAGCTGCTAGGTGACAAGTAGGTGTGTCACCTACTTACTTAAATCAGAGTCTGAAAATAGGCCAGTGCGGGTCGTCCAAAGAGACCTTTTAAAGGCCTATTTCGTTCATATAATACACTGATAAGAGGTCACAATAACCATACCTAAAGCCCTGCAAACACCCTCCCAAAAATTGCACATAAACCCTAATCGAAATTCTCTCCTTTTCAAGTTCTAGTTGGAGGTAAAACCTAGAGTTTAAATAACCAAGATAGGAGCTGAATTATTCAACAAATAAGGTATTTTTAATGCTCTATTTCATCCATTTTTTCTGCCGGATTTGTATGGATAGTCGTTCTATAATTGTAAGAACTCACGGGACGGTGATAGGAAACCGTGAGTTCGAGTTATTCACTTGTAGCGGACTATTTTGTGTTGCTATTGGATTGCGTGTTTTACTACTGTTTTATGGAGTTTTGGAGGAGGAAGGGTGTGGAGAAACACCACATAAATTCAGGGTGGTGGGCTGGTCATCCGTCGTAACAATTTCGGGTTGTTTGACACTACTACGGTGGTCGTTTTGTGTATGAAGAGATTGGGGTGTGTTGGGCTGTTTTGTAGTATTTGTGGTGTATATAAGGTTGGAAAATAATGTATATATGTTATTATTGTTTTGTTCTTGTGTTTTTGGTGTTATCTTTAATTTGGAGGAAGTAAGGATTATAGGGGAGATGCTGCTCGTTTTAATACAAAATAAGCTTGTTGTTCGTTGTGTGATAGTTGTACCTTTTGTAACTTAATGATAGTATTATTATCGTTGTTGTAGATTAAGGTGAGAAGAGGCGAGTTAAACTTGGTCATTGGAAAGATTGTGATAAGGTATGTTAAGGCTAAACCTTTCTTCATTTTGGCGTGATCCCGTAACTACATGAGTTTGATAACGAGGCATAAAGAGAAGTTCGTATTCCTGAACTTATGTACATTATCCTAGTCTCATAACTTACAGTATTCTCCCTTATTGGGACTTCATATTCAGTTTAGTATTGTCTTCTTTGAGCCAAAAGAGAAAAGAGTATATATATATATAGTATTTTCACCACCATCGAGCTATAATCGGTGGGCAGACCTCTATTGGTCAACCTCTGATCAGATGGTAAGTTATATACCGAGCCTACTATGGTTGAGCGTCTATGAGCGAGCCTACTACGGCAGAACAGTTACACATACCGAGTCTTATAGAGCTGGACAACTATTTTACTTATTATATTAAGAGAGTTGAGTCAGTATCAGCATGTAAGCATATCATCAATTATATTTGACTCCCAGGTAATTTCAGTTATTATATTATCAGCTTTCAATTGTTCTTTTGCCTTACATACTCGGTACATTATTTTGTACTAACGCCCCTTTTGATGGGGACGCTGTATTCCATGCCTGTAGGTCCTGATAGACAGCTGGATAGACCTTCCCAGTAGACAACGCCAAACATTAGCTTAGTTGGTAAGCTCCACTTCCTCGGAGTTACCGGGTCTATACCGTGGAGTCTATTTTATATATACAGGTTTGATGGGTAGGTCGAGGCCCTATCCCGGCCATGATGCAATTCAGTTATCCCTAGAGGCTTATAGACGAGTCATGTATATTTTTTTATATCAGTATTGTGGCTTTACCAGCCCTATGTAGATGTTTAGTTTGGTATTGCTGGTTGTAGATCTTATTTTCAAATGATTCAGAATATGGCCTCATCAGCATAATTTGAGGGTCACCCCTCCAGAGTTCATAGTTACAGAGTGGTACGATTGGGCCGAGTATGGCACCGGGTGCCTGCCACGCCTCTTCATGTTCGGGGGATGACATAAAGCTCCACATCTGCGGACACCGCTACCCTCCACTATCCTTCGCATCTGCGATCCTCAGTCTGCATTTGCGGACTGGCACTTGTAGACCATACCTCACAGGTGTGAAACTATAGAACTAGAACTTCCAACCTAATCTCAAATGATCTGAAATACTCCCGAGCCCCTCGCGGCCCCATCCAATCACACCAACCAGTTACAGAACATAACATGGACCTACTCGAGGTCTCAAATCACACAAAGTAACATCAAAAAAACAAATCGCACCTCGATTCAAGTTTAATGAACTAATCAAACTTCCAACCTTCAAAACTTATGTTGAACCACGTCCTACCAGCTCAAAATAACCCCAAATTTTTCACAAAAGTAATAAATCACCACACAAATCTATTCCAAGTCCCGGAACAACAATAAAAACCCAATAGTCTCAAAGTGAATGTTCGGACAAATCTATGAACCTTCCAAATCTTCAACTTTCCAACTTTCGACAATAGAGCCAAAACATTATAGGAACCTCCAAATCCAAATCCAGACCTATTCCTAAGTCCAAAATAACCGTACAAACTTGTTGGATCTATCAAAATACGAATCCTAGGTCATTTATAACAAAGTCAAAGCTTGGTCAACAATTACAACTTAAGCTTTCAACCATGGAACTAAGTGTTCCAATTCATTCCAAAACCTTTCCGAAACCAAACCAATCATCCCCGCAAGTCACAAAATAACTAAAGAGCATACGGGAAGCATCAAATAGGGATAAAATACATAAAATACCCATTCGGTTCATTACTTTAAGTCTTGGTAGCACATTCTTATCACATAAAGCCCAGGAAGCGAGCCTCTATTTTATCCATCTCGCTCCAATTTTATGCATGACATCCTCGTCAATCTCTCCATTATCTTGGATTATAGATCCGAGGTACTTGAAACTCTCTTTCTTGAGAATGACTTGTGAATCCATCCTCACTACATCTGCTTTATGAGTCACATCGCTGATCTTGCATTCCATTTATTATGTTTTAGTCCTACTCATCTTGAAAACTTTTGACTCTAGGGTCTGTTTACAAACCACCAGCCTCGTGTTAACACCACCTCGCGTCTCATCAATCAATATTATGTCATCCGCAAATAACATGCACTGTGGCACCTTCCTTGAATGTGCCGCGTTAGAACATCCATCACCAACGCAAATAAAAGCGGGCTAAGCGCAGATCCTTGATGCAATCTCATCCAGACTGAGAAGTTTTTCGAGTCTCCTCCCACTGTCTTAACCCGGTTCTTAACACCATCATAGATATCCCAGATTAACCTAGTACATACTATGGGCATACCTCTAACCTCCAAACATCTTCAAAGAACTACCCTCAGAACTTTATCATAAGCTTTCTCTAGGTCAATGAACACCATGTGCAAATCCCTCTTCCTTTCTCTATACTACTCCACCAATCTCCTAATAAGGTGAATGGCTTCATTAGTCGATCACCCTGGCATGCACACTAACTTGTTCCCGAAAGTAGATACTCTACTCTTCACTCTAACTTCCACCACCTCTCCCAAACTTTCATGGTGTGACTTAGCAGCTTGATTCCCCTATAGTTGTTCCAATTTGGATATCCCCCTTATTCTTGTACACTGAAATCATTGTACTCCTCCTTCATTCTTCAGTCATCTTCATCGTCCTAAAAATGACATTAAACAACCTAGTGAACCAATTCAAACCTGCTCTATTCGCGTTCTTCTAAAATTCCACATGGATCTTGTCTGGAGCAGTCGCTCTACCCCTGCTCATCTTATGTATAAGCCCCACAAATAAAGAAAAATAAAGGTGATAAAGGAATATCAAGACATTTCACTTTACATTGTGCTTGAATAAGTATTTCAAGATCATCAAGATTTTGCTTACAACTATTTATTAATGTTACTTGAACTCTTTGACCCATTATTC
This sequence comes from Nicotiana knightiana, assembly GCA_005239525.1. Lineage (NCBI taxonomy): Eukaryota > Viridiplantae > Streptophyta > Magnoliopsida > Solanales > Solanaceae > Nicotiana > Nicotiana knightiana. Next base: position 17,765 of record ML410850.1, read on the forward strand.
ATTTTCATTAAATACATTCCTAGAAATAAAAATCACCCTCCTTCAATCACCTCAAAATTTAACTAATTTGCATGTTAAACTTTCATTGTGTAACTCTTCTTGTCTTGATTAATTGTCTATGTAAATATAAAACTTTTTTTATCCCTAATCCATGAGTGATAATCGACCCTTTATTCATTTTCATTCAATAATTTCTCATTCGTGATAATCAACTAAAAAAAAGAAGAATTAGTTTATATCAAGACAATGTAAATTAAGTTTGTAGCAAAAGTTATATTTTTTTATGAGAAAACTTCAGAAATAAAAGTCTCCATCCTTCGAATTACCTCAAAATTTAACTCAGTTTCCGGTATAACTTTCGGTATGTAATTCTTCTTGTCTTGACTAATTATCTAGGTAAATATAAACCCAAAGTCTTGACTGATTATCTAGGTAAATATAAACCCTAATTTTCTCATCCCTAATCTAATAGCTAATGCATCCAACAACTTCTCCTTATTAAAATCGCTTAAAAGTAATAAACTTTCCCACATCATGTTAAGAATGTCATAGTGACACAAATATTTTCTTTTTGCTTTAAAGTTGGATTTATCTAATAAAGAGTTTATCTACTTGTCATTTTGGTTGAGTAATAATAATGCCATCTAATAGAGAAACTAGCCGAGCTATTTTGTTAAATTTCAGGTTTATCTATATCTCTATGCATCATATTTTAATGATATTTTTATTTTTCAGTTAAGACTCTTTGGAAAAAAATCCAAGTAAATACTAACTTTTTTCCTAGAATTTTCATGTATGTAGGACTCATAATTTTTAAATGCTTTTTCATAATTTAAAATAGTATCATCTCCCATTATGATTTCCATGTTCTTTATTTGTACATCTAAATGTAAGGACAAAAGAATTCAAATGCCGAGAATTTTTCCTGTTAAGATTGATTTCTTTTTGGTAAACAAAGATATCATATCTAGTTCAAAATTTTGTCCTAATCTATACTAACTTTTATCTTAAGATTGTCAAGTGGCTTTTTAATAACTTTCCAATTGACTTAATCACATTGAAAATTGTCCTCCTTTTTAAATATAAAGAATAGATAACCCAAAGAGTTTTGCTACATGGGTATGCCATTCCAAGTGGTAACCCAACCTTTCAATAATAATTAGAGGTCATTTGGTAGGATGTATTCGGGATAATAATATATGTATTAGCTTTAGTATTATTAAGATTTTATTAGGTTGTATTTTTTGACCTATGTATAACTAAATGAATGACCCGGCCGGTTGTTTTGATTATTTTAGCTTCATTTTCCCTATTTTTGGTTACATGAATTGTTGTGATGGTTGGTTTGGTTTCGAAAAGTTTTGGAGTGAATAAGGATACTTAATCCCAAGGTTGGACAATTAAGTTGTAAGAGTTGATGGGAGTTTGGCTTTTATATAGACGTCTACGGAATGGTATTTTGATAATTTCAATAGTTTCGTATGGTGATTTTGGACTTAGACATATGTCCGGATTTGGATTTGAAGGTTCCTAGGTCATTTCGGCTTGAATTGGTGAAAGATGGAAAGTTGAAGGTTTGGAAGGTTGATAAATTTGACCGAGAGTTGATTTTGTTGGTATCAGGTTCGAATTTTGTTGCCAAAAGTTGGAATAGATCTGTTGCTCGATTTGAAAGTAGTATGCAAAATTTGAGGTCATTTCGAGTTGATTTGATAGGGTTCGGCACGAGTTTTAGAAGTTTGAAGTTCATTAGTTTTCTTAGGCTTGAATTGAGGTACAATTCGTAGTTTTGACATTGTTTTGGTGATTTGGGGCCTCAAGTAGGCTTGTGCTATGTTTGGGATTGGTTGGTGTGTTCAGATGGGGTCCCTGGGTTCCGGGGGCCTCGGGTGTATTTAGGATGAGTTGCAGATCATTTTTGGCTATGCTGACATTGCTAAATATTACGAGTTATATTGTGTTCTCACGTCCGTGTTTTGGGCCTGGCAGAGGAAGTTCGCAAATGCGGCAGCTGGGACGTAGAAGCGAAGCAGCATGTGCAGCCAGGCGTCCGCAGAAGCAGACTCGCATGTGCGAGGAGATGATTCGCAGAAGCGGATGGTCAGGAGATTAGTGGCTTCCGCATCTGGGATGGAATTTCCGCATATGCAGTGTCACAGGTGCGACTATGTGGACTGCATATGCACCTGTGACACTGCATATGCGAGTTTGCTGGGCAGAATATTTAATATCGAGGGTTTATTCATTTTCTCATATTTTGGAGTTGTGGAGCTCGGTTGGAGGAAATTTTTGGAAGGCTTTTCATCACTATTGAAGGGGTAAGTGATATTTTCTCAATTTTGGTGTTAGTTATTGATTACCCATAGATTGTTACACCAAATTTGTATGAATTAAAGGTGGGATTTGAGGGGTTTTAGGACTATGATTTTTGAGATTGAGATTTGATAACTTGAGGGTCGATTTGAGGTTGGAATTGGATGAAAAATATATATCTAGACTCGTATCGTAATGGATGTTTGGAATTTGTGTGTTTTGTCGAGTTCAGCGGTGCGGGCCAGGGTTGACTTTTTCTGTTGATTTTGCATAAGTGATTCAGGATCTTAGCTTACTATCTAGAATTGTTTCCTATGGCTTTTATTGATGATACCATGTTAATTGGCTAGATTCGAACCGCCCAGAGTTAGAGGATAGATTTGGCTTGCTTAAGGTAAGTATCTTACCTAAACTTGGTTGAGGCACTAGTTACCTGAGTTATTGTGATAGCTACGTGCTATGGGTGACGCACATGTATGGGGTTGATCTCATGTGCATGTACCGGGGTATTTATTCATGATTGGGGTAATGCTTAGGTTATGATACTCGTTAAGTTATTGGTACCCCTTTGTGAGCTATTTGTACCATGTTTGAGGTTACATAGAGGTTAATCTCTTGATTGAACCTGATAAATTTCTACTTTCATGATGTATTTTTCTGATTGAGCTATGATAGCACAGTTTGCACATGCATACACCTTTGCGTGTTATTTATATCAGTTTAGGAGTATAAACATTGATGTTCATAGATCATGAATATGTATTCTTGTATATCTGCTTTCTATGTGATATGGATTTAGACTAGTAGCATATGACCATGCCGGGCGAATTGTGAAGCATGTGATCACGCTGAGCGGATTGTGATATTAAGCATGTGATTACGTCGGGCGGATTGTGATATTGTCTTGTGAGTTATCCGTGCAGCATGTGAGTTGCTTGTGGGGATCCGAGATATGTATATTATTGGCACGTGAGTTGTCCGTGCGATTGATATTATTAGCACGTGAGTTGTCTGTGCAAGGTGTGGATATGAATTCTTCTCCCTAGAGTCACCCTCTCATATTCCTTCTTGATGGTGTACACACAATTTGAGGAAAATCGATCAAAGGGTACGGTTATGAAAATACAGAGGAAAAGTTAGCCAATGTTTGATTTGGTTATTGCATTTCATCTTTACTTGCAATTTCCTTGGTTGTTTACCTGACTTATTTGTTATCTCCTTTATATGATTGATTGTTTATTGATATGTTAATAAATTATGTGCACCAAGGTGGTGCTTTCTGATATTTATGACTTGCTCGTGTTATTGTTATGTACTTATTGAATTCAAGAACAATACAGGTAATTAACAAGTATCATTTATAATTCTTGTTTCTATTACATCGCCGAGGTTAGTAAAGATATTTTCTAAGTACATGGGGTCGGTTGTACCGTTACGCGGTGCCTTCCTGAAATTCCTTGGAAGGGTGACGTAAGGCTAAGCAACTGATGTCAGTGTAGTTGTTGTCTGCCAACTGAGGTCCCCTCCGTACGCTAGACGAGATTGTCAGTGTCGTACGGGAAAACCAATGTCAAGATCAATTGAGAGAACAGTAATGAGAATTGAAAGAAAGCTGGATTGAATTAATGAAAGATATTAAAAAAGAAGGCAACGCGGTGTCGAGGAGGAGAGACACCAATACAGAGAATTGCTTGCTAGAAAGTTTTTGATTGCTTGATCCCCCCTAATAATGCTTAAAAAAAATAAACCAAAGTTATAAGACTTGACCTAAATAAGCTAGAGAATCATAATGGAAATACATGGAATAAAACTACTCTATATTTACAATGAAAAGGACTTAGTTTTCTACAGGTCCGCTGTCAGCAACTTTGTCTTAGGAATCACAATATGTGCGCTCGGCGCGCTGTTGGCAGTTGTCTGTGGCTGGGCGCTGGCGAGGGATATCGGTAGGGCGACAAAGGCACATGCGCGCTTGTCACTTGGCACAGCCAAGACCACGGGGCCATCCATGGCGCTAGGCATTGGGAGGCTTTCCAGGACGTCACGGGGCGCATCCAAGGGGTCATGGGGCATGGTTGGAAAGCGCCCATGATATTCTCCCCCACCTGAGATGGAGACGTCCTCGACGCCTTACTTGTAAGATAATCTTCAATTAGGCTTCTAGGCTTTCAGGTTTGTTCCCTTCTCCCAAGTATTCTCCTCTGCACCACAATCCTGCCATTTCAACAAAAACTCTTGGTGATCCTTCCTTGAGGCGTGAATCACCCGATCATCAAGTATGGCTTCAGCACTCCTTTTCTCGGTTGAATTGGGGCCTCGAATACTGGCTATTGTGAGTTGGCTCCGTGAAGGGTCCTCTGTGTCTTCCCGAAAAGGTTTCAAAAGGCTGACATGGAAGACTGGATGGATTTTCCACCAAGCTGGGGTATCCACCCGGTATGCAACTTTCCCAATGCGTCTTTCAATGGACAAGGGTCCAATGTATTTTTCCAATAGGCGAAGGTCATGGACCCCTGAAAACAAGTACCGCTTTGGAATTTTGACCATCACTTTGTCTCCTGGTTGGTATTTAACAAAGCGGCGATTTTGATCAGCATGCCTCTTCATCCACGTTTGGGCTTTAACCAGATAGCTCCGCACTATCTCCAAATTTTGCTTCCATTTTTTTGAGAAGCTAGCAGATCGAGGAGATTTTGACATGTTTGGTGCATTCACAGTGTGTAGGAGTAGCGGTTGCTGCCCGGTAACAATTTCAAAAGCACTTTTGTTTGTACTAGAGCTCTTTAGTGAATTGAAACACAGTTGAGCAACATCCAGAAGCTTTACCCAATTCTTCTGCGATTCGGTAACAAAGTGGCGGAGATATTCCTCCAACATACCATTGAACCGCTTCGTCTGGACACCGGATTGCGGATGAAAACTTGAGCTATGACTCAATTTTGACCTGAGGCACTTAAATAGTTGGGTCCAAAAGTTGCTAGTGAAGCGTGAATCGCGGTCACTAACGATGTCTTTGGGTAGGCCCTAATATTTGGCGACATGAGAGAAGAAGAGTCGAGTTGTATCTTCTGCTGATATATATTGTGGTTCTGTAAAGTGGCATACATGGAAAACCGATCCACCACAACCAATATAGTTGTGAGATCTCCGAACTTGGGCAATCCGGTGATGAAATCCAGAGACACGCTTTCCCAAGGTCGCTTTGGGACAGCTAGTGGTTCCAAGAGTCCCGCTTGTGTCAAGCGGTCGGACTTGTCCTTCTGGCATACTAGACAAGTCCTCACATACTGAGCAACGTCATCGGCCATTTGAGGCCAATAATATGCACGGCGAAGTAATGCCATGGTGCATTCTTTGTCGGGATGGCCGACCCACAGAGTGTCGTGGAATTCCGCCAAAAGAGTCCTTCTCAGATCTCCTCCTTTAGGAAACCATCCTCCATGTAGAACTGGCGAGTTTTTCCCTGTCCTACTAGATCAACCAAATACTGTGCAACAGGATCCTTGATAAGTAGATCATGTATCTGGTCTTTTATGGTGGTAACTACTTCGCTCCCCCTTAGGGTGGCACACTGATGCTAGGTTAGCTCTCCGACTGAGCGCATCAGCAACATGATTAGTCTTCCACTTCGGTACTCCAGGTTAAAGTGAAATTCTGCTAAGAGTTCCTGCCACCGGGCCTGTCGGCCGTTCAACTTCGGCTGGGTCATGAAATGACTAACAGTTGTTGTCTGTCTTAACCACGAACAGGGATCCCAGCAAATAATTCCTACAAAGGCGTAAGCAATGAACAACAACCAATAATTCTTTCTCGTGGGCGGCATAGCGCCGCTCCACATCCTTCAGTTTCTGGCTCTCAGATGCAACGGGATGCCCGTCTTGTATTAAGATTCCGCCAAGAGCATAGTCAGAAGCATCCGTTTGTACCTCGAAGGGCTTGGCCAAATCAGGAAGGGCCAAGACGAGGCTACTAGACATAGCCGATTTTAATGCGTTGAAGGCCTTCGCTCCCCTGAGTCCCCAATCCCAAGGTGTGACCTTCTTGAGGAGTTCTGTCAATGGCACTTCGATAAGGGATTAATTCTTCACAAATCACCGACAGAAATAACATAGGCCAAGGAACAGTCTCAAGGCGTGGATATCCTTGGGCGGCGGCCAATCTTTGATAGCTTGGATCTTTTGCTGGTCCATCTTGATCTGCCCTTCCTCAATGACATGTCCGAGGAAGTCGATCTATTTTTTGGGGAAGGAGCACTTGGATAGCTTTGTGTATAATTCACGCTCCCGCAACTGGGCTAGGACTTTTCGCAAGTGCTCTTGGTGTTCTTCTAGGGTTTGGTTGTAAACCATAATGTCATCCAAATAGACCATCACGAATTCGTCAATGTACTATCGGAAGACCTGGTTCATCAGGGTGCAAAATGTGGATGGAGCATTAGCTAAGCCGAACGAAATTACCAGGAAGTTGAATGACCCATATCTTGTCACACAGGTCGTCTTATGTTCTTCACCCTCAGAAATCCAAACTTTCCAATACCCTGTCTTCCGGTCAATTTTTGTGAACACCGTCACACCCCCCAATCTATCGAACAAGTCTGACATGAGTGGAATAGGATACTATTTCTTCATAGTTATTTTGTTTAGAGCCCGATAATCCACACAGAATCGTAGACTACCATCATGTTTCTTTTGGAATAGCACAGGGGACCCATTTGGGGACTTGGAGGGCACAATGATCCCTGTGTCTAGCATCTCCGTCAACTGTCTCCGAAGCATGGTGAGTTCGGGTTGTGACATTCTATAAGGCGCCCGGGCGGGTGGCTTTGCACCCGACACCAACTCAATCTCATGGTCCACAGTGCGCCTAGGCGGGAGTCGCTTTGGCATATCCTGTGGCATGACGTCTTCAAACTCTAGTAGTAGCTCCTTTATAGGTGTAGGAATGGGACCCGAGGAGCGTTCTACATCTTCAATGCATAGGGTATCCAGGAACGTAGGTTCATGTCTTTTGACTCCCTTCTTCAACTGAAAGGCTGAGATGTTCTCAGCGGCCATCTTCATGGGCACGCACGGGATAATGCAGGGCTTGGCCCCGTTTGCTCCCATCATCAGAAGCATGTCTGCATATGGTACGGGCATGGTGTTGGTTTGCCTCAAGAATTTCAACCCAACTATCAACTTGAAGTCATCTATGATCACCATGCGCAAGTTGAATTTTCCTTCATAAGGACCCAGCTTCACTGGTACTTCTTTGGCTATTCCACCCACTGATTGAGGAGGTGAGTTGATAGCCTTGACATGACCTCTACCCTTTCCTACAACTATACCAAGACGCTCCACCTGAGTTGAGGCTAAGTAGTTGTGGGTAACACTCGTGTCTATCATCGCCCGAATGGGTTTGCCGTTCACCTTCAGTTCAACAAACATCAAGGTCCTCTCTTGTTTAAGAGGAGTCCTCTCATCCATCTCTTTTTCCCTTTCTTGGTGATTGGGCAGGGGTCCTTTTTCTTACGGATAGCAGCACCGGTTCCCGCCAATGCCTCAGAAATAGAACCAACAATTTCATTGAAGGCACCTACTGGTTCGGTCTGCTCCGCATCATCTGCTTCGTCATTCATCCCATCATCAAAAGCTTGATGGGCATTCATCTGTTCATGTGGGCATTCATTAGCCCGCCGCAATGACGGCATCCTGAGGGGCTTTCTCCCCCGATCAATGTTGTTTGAGGCAGTACTGTTGCTGCTTGAGGAAGGAGTCTTAGATTTGGTCGCACTCCGGTCTCCCCCAATTATATTAAGGCCACCATGGTTATTCTTCCCTCCTTTGTATCCCGCTGGGACAGGCGGTTGAGTCCTATCCTTTCGAGTTTTCACTTGCTAGTCCCCAAGGCATTTCGTTGCTTGGATCGCCTTGGGTAGGGTATTTACCCTTTGTCTTTGCAGCTCAGTGAGGGTATAAGGTTTCAACCCTTCCAGGAATGTGAAGAGCGTGTCCTTGTCCCCCATGTCACGGATGTTCAACATGAGCGCGGAGAATTCTCGCACGTAATCCTGCACTGATTTGGTCTGGCGGAGCTCCCGTAGTTTTCTCCTTGCATTGTACTCAACATTGGCGTATGGCTTCCTTTAGTTCTGCCCATGTCTCTTGAGCATCATCACCGGCCTTGATGTCTTCGTACTTCACTCGCCACCAGAGTTTAGCATCAGCTAGAAGATACATGGCAGTCGTTGCTACCTTCTTAGCTTCTTCTAGGCTTCCTACGGCGTCAAAGTACTGCTTGATGTCGAAGATGAAATTTTCCACTTCTTTGGCATTCCGAGCTCCACTGTATGGCTTTGGCTCAGGAATTTTCAATTTTTTTTCTTGCAGGGGCGAGGTTCACTGCACCACCGATTTGGTTTCCACCTCCTCGAAGCAAGCCATGTAAAGCATCATGGACAACATTGAGTTGTCCTGTCAAGTTGTCTATAGTTTGCTGCATGGAAGTCACTATGTCTGCCTCATGTGCCCTGTAGGCTAAATCCTCGGCACGCTCCTGTTGGAGGCCCTCGAATATAACAAAAATCTCGGCTGCCTCAGTGGCCGCCGTTTGTCGGTCTTCTTCAGAGTCGCGACTGATGTTTTTTATGTCAACTTCGGCCTGGAGCCTTCTGCGGTCCAGGTCTTTCAACATTTTCACTAGGCTGGTTTGTAGTTCAGGCACTGTATTTAAGATGGGTCGTAATACGTCAACTGTCTCTTCAAGGTCCGCAAGGCGGTCCTCATAATTCACCATGGTCAGAAATGGTGGTAATGGCAATGCGTTCCTCATCCGATGTCGATCCTAGGCTCTGATACCAACTGTTACACGGCGCCTTCCTGAGATTCCTTGGAAAGAAGACGTAAGGCTAAGCAACTGATGTCAGTGTAGTTACTGTCTGCCAACTGAGGTCCCCTTCGTAAGCTAGACGAGATTGTCAGTGTCGTACGGGAAAACCAATGTCAAGAACAATTGAGAGAACAGTAATAAGAATTGAAAGAAAGCTCGATTGAATTAATGATATCTATTACAAAAGAAGTCAACACGGTGTCGAGGGGGAGAGATACCAGTACAGAGAATTGCTTGCTAGACAGTTTTTGATTGCTTGATCCCCCTAATAATGCTTAAAAAAATAAACCAAAGTTACAAGACTTGACCTAAATAAGCTAGAGAATCATAATATAAATACATGGAATAAAACTACTCTATATTTACAATGAAAAGGACTTAGTTTTCTACAAGGTAGAAACAGGTCCGTTGTCAGCAACTTTGTCTTAGGCATCACAATATGCGCACACGGTGTTGTCTGCGCGCGCGGTGCTGTTGGCAGCTGCCTGCGGCTGGGTGCTGGCAAGGGATATCAGTGGGGAGACAGAGGCACATGCGCGCTTGTCACTTGGCACGGCCAAGACCACGGGGCCATCTATGGCGCTAGGCGTTAGGAGGCTTGCCAGGACTCCATGGGGCGCGTCGAATGGGTCATGGGGCATGGCTGGAAAGCCACCCATGACATTCTCCCCCACTTGAGTTGGCGATGGCCTCGGTGCCTTACTTGCAAGATACTCTTCAATTAGGCTCTTGTAGGCTTTGAGGTTTGTTCCTCTCTTCCAAGTATTCTCCTCTGCATCACAACCCTACCATTTCACCAAAAACTCTTGGTGATCCTTCCTTGAGGCGTGAATCACCCGATCGTCAAGTATGGCTTCATCACGCCTTTTCCCGGTTGAATTGGGGCCTCGAATACAGGGTATTGTGAGTTGGCTCTGTGAAGGGTCCTCTATGTCTTCCCGAAATGGTTTTAGAAGGGTGACATGGAAGACGAGATGGATTTTCCACCAAGCTGGGGTATCCACCAGGTATGCAACTTTCCCAATGCGCCTTTCAATGGACAAGGGTCCAATGTATTTTGCCAATAGGAGAAGGTCGTGGACATGTTTGGTGCATTCACAGTGTGTGGGAGTTACGATTGCTACCCGGTAACAATTTCAAAAGCACTTTTGTTTGTACTAGAGCTCTTTTGTGAATTGAAACACAGTTGAGCGACATCCAGAAGCTTCACCCAATTCTTCTGCGATCTGGTAATAAATTGGAGGAGATATTCCTCCATCATACCATTGAACCGCTCCGTCTGGCCATCGGATTGCGGATGAAAACTTGAGCTATGACTCAATTTTAACCCGAGGCACTTGAATAGTTGGGTCCAAAAGTTGCTAGTGAAGCGTGAATCGTGGTCACTAACGATGTATTTGGGAAGGCCCCAATATTTGACGACATGAGAGAAGAAGAGTCGAGTTGTATCTTTTGATGATATATATTGTGGTGCTGTAATAAAGGTGTACTTGGAAAACCGATCCACCACAACCAAGATAGTTGTGATATCTCTGACCTTGGGCAATCAGGTGATGAAATCCAGAGACACACTTTCCCAAGGTATCTTTGGGACAGCTAGTGGTTCCAAGAGTCTCGCTTGTGTCAAGCGGTCGGACTTGTCCTTCTGGCGTACTAGAGAAGTCCTCACATACTGAGCGACATCATCGGCCATTTGAGGCCAATAATATGCACGACGAAGTAATGCCATGGTGCGTTCTTCGCTGGGATGGCTGGCCCACCGAGTGTCGTGACATTCCGCCAGAAGAGTCCTTCATGGATCTCCTCCTTTAGGAACATAAAGTCGGTTGCCTTTTACCTTCAGGAAACCATCCTCCATGTAGAACTGGAGAGTTTTGCACTGTCCTACTAGATCAACCAAATACTGTGCAGCAGGATCCTTGATGAGTAGATCTTGTATCTGGTCTTTTATGGTGGTAGCTACTTCGCTCCCCCTTAGGGTGGCGAGTAGGCCACTGATGCTAGGTCAGATCTTTGACTGAGCGCATCAGGAACATGATTAGTCTTCCCACTTCAGTACTCCAGGTTGAAGTGAAATTCTGCTAAGAGTTCCTGCCACCGGGCCTGTCGGCCATTCAGCTTCGGCTGGGTCATGAAATGACAAACAACTGTGTTATCTGTCTTGATAACGAACGGGGATCCCAGTAGATAATGCCTACAAAGGCGTAAGAAATGAACGACAACCAATAATTCTTTCTCGTGGATGGCATAGCACCGCTCTACATCCTTCAGCTTTCGGCTCTCCTATGCAATGGGATGCCCATCTTGTACTAAGACTCCGCCCAGAGAATAATCAGAAGCATCTGTTTGTACCTCGAATGGCTTGGCCAAATCAGGGAGGGACAAGACGGGGCTACTAGACATAGCTGTTTTCAATGCGTTAAAGACCTCCGCTCGCCTGGGTCCCCAATCCCAAGACGTGACCTTCTTGAGGAGTTCTGTCAATGGCACTGTGATAAGGGAGTAATTCTTCACAAATCGCTAATAGAAATTTCATAGGCTAAGGAACGCCCTCAAGGCGTGGATATCCTTGGGCGGCGACCAATCTATGATAGCTTGGATCTTTTGCTGGTCCATCTTGATCTTCCCTTCCTCAATGACATGTCCGAGGAAGTCGATTTTTTTTGGGCTAAGGAGCACTTGGATAGCTTTGTGCATAATTCATGCTCCCGCAATCGGGCTAGGACCTTCCGCAAATTCTCTTGGTGTTCTTCCAGGGTTTGGCTGTAAGCCACAATATCATCCAAATATACCACCATGAATTTGTCAATGTACTCTCGGAAGAGCTGGATCATCAGGGTGCAAAATGTGGCTAGAGCATTAGTCAAGCCGAACGGCATAACCAAGAAGTCGAACGATCCATATCTTGTCACACAGGTCGTTTTGTGTTCGTCACCCTCAACAATTCAAACTTGCCAATACCCTGTCTTCAGGTCAATTTTCGTGAACACCGTCTCACCCCCTAATCTATCGAACAAGTCTGCCATGAGTGGAATAGGATACTTGTTCTTCACAGTTATTTTGTTTAGAGCCCGATAATCCACACAGTGTCGTAGACTACCATCATGTTTCTTTTGGAATAGCACAGGGGACCCATATGGGGACTTGGAGGGTACAATGATCCCTGTGTATAGCATCTCCGTCAACTGTCTCCGAAGCTCAGTGAGTTCGGGTTGTGACATTCTCTAAGGTGCCCTGGCAGGTGGCTTCACACTCGGCACCAACTCAATCTCATGGTTCATAGTGCGCCTAGGCGGGAGTCGCTTTGGCATCTCCTGTGGCATGACGTCTTCAAACTCCAGTAGTAGCTCCTTTACGGGCGTAGGGATGGGACCCAATGAGCGTTGTACCTCTTCAATGCATAGGGTAGCCAGGAACATAGGTTCATGTCTTTTGACTCTCTTCTTCAGCTGCAAGGCCGAGATATTCTCAACGGCCATCTTCACGGGCATGCACGGGATAATGCATGGATTGGACCGCATGCTCCCATCATTAGAAGCATGTCTGCATATGGTACGGGCATGGTGTTGGTTTGCCTCAAGAATTCCAGCCCAACTATCAACTCGAAGTCATCTATGATCACCCCGCGCAAGTTAAATTTTCCTTCATAAGGACCCATCTTCACTGGTACTTCTTTGGCTATTCCACCCACTAGTTGAGGAGGTGAGTTGATAGCCTTGATATGACCTTTGCCCTTTCCTACAACTATACCAAGACACTCCACCTGAGTTGAGGCCAAGTAGTTGTGGGTAGAACCCCTGTCTATCATCGCCCGAATGGGTTTCCCATTCACCTTCACTTCAACGAACATCAAGGTCCTCTGTTGTTTAAGAGGATTCCTCTCATTCGTCTTCTTTTTCCCTTTCTTGGTGATTAGGCAGGGGTCCTTCTTCTTACGGATACCAGCACTGGTTCCCGCTAATGCCTCAGAAATAAAACCAACAATTGTATTGAAGGCACATACTAGTTCGGTCTACTCGGCTTCGTCATCCTTCCCATCATCAAAAGCTTGATGGGCGTTCATCTGTGCATGTGGGAATTCATTATTCCAGTGTGGCCCGTCGCAATAACGGCATCTGAGGGGCTTTCTCCCCTGATCAACGTTGTTTGAGGCATCATTGTTGCTGCTTGAGGAAGGAGTCTTAGATTTGGTGGAACTCCGGTCTCCCCCAATTCTGTTAGGGCTACCATGGTTAGACTGGCCTCCTTTGTATCCTGCTCAGACAGGTGGTTGAGGCCTATCCTTTCGAGTTTCCACTTGATAGTCCCCAAGGCATTCCGCTGCTTGGATCGCGTTGGGTAGGGTATCAACCCTTTTGTCTTTGGAGCTCCATGCGGGCATAAGGTTTCAAACTTTCCAGGAATGTGAAGATCTTGTCTTGTCCCCCATGTCACGGATGTTCAACATGAGCGCAGAGAATTCTCGCACGTAATCCTGCACTGATTTGGTCTGGCGGAGTTCCCGTCGTTTTCTCCTTACAATTTACTCAACATTGGCGTATGGCTGCCTTTAGTTCTGCCCATGTCTCTTGAGCATCATCACCGACCGTGATGGCTTCGTACTTCACTCGCCACCAGAGTTTAGCATCACCTGGAAGATACATGGAAGCAGTTGCTACCTTCTTGGCTTCTTCTAAACCTCCCAAGGCATCGAAGTACTGCTTGATGTCGAAAATAAAATTTTCCACTTCTTTGGCATTTCGAGCTCCACTGTATAGCTTTGGCTCAGGAATTTTCAGTTTTTGTGTTGTAGGGGCGAGGTTCACAACACCTCCAATTTTGTTTCCACCTCCTCGAAGCAAACCCTGTAGAGTAGCATTGACAACATTGAGCTGGTATGTCAAGTTGTCTATAGTTTTCTGCATGGCAGTCACTCTGTCTGCCTCATGTGCCCTGTAGGCTAAATCCTCTGCTCGTTCCTATAGGATCCCCTTGAATTTAACAAAATCTCGGCTGCCTCAGTGGCCGTCGTTTGCCGGTCTCCTTCAGAGTCGCGACTGATGTTTTCTATGTCAACTTCGGTCTGGAGCATTCTGTGGTCCAGGTCATCCAACCTTTGCAATAGGCTGGTTTGTAGTTCAAGAACCGTATTTACGATACGTTCCCTCGTCTGATGTCGAGCCTAGGCTCTGATACCAACTATTACGCGGCGCCTTTCTGAGATTCCTTAGAAAGGCGACGTAAGGCTAAACAACTGATGTCAATGCAGTTGCTTTCCGCCAACTGAGGTCCCCTCCGTACGCTAGATGAGATTGTCAATGCCGTACGGGAAAACCAATGTCAAGAACAATTGAGAGAACAATAATGAGAATTGAAAGAAAGCTTGATTGCATTAATGAAAGCTATTACAAAGAAGTCAACGCGGTGTCGAGGGGAGAGACACCAGCACAGAGAATTGGTTGCTTGAAAGTTTTTGATTGCTTGATCCCCCCTAATAATGCTTAAAAAATAAACCAAAGTTACAAGACTTGACCTAAATAAGCTAGAGAATCATAATGGAAATACATGGAATAAAACTACTCTATATTTACAATGAAAAGGACTTAGTTTTCTACAAGGTAGAAATAGGTCTGTTGTCAGCAACTTTGTCTTAGGCATCACAATCTGCGCACGCAGCATTGTCTGCGCGTGCGGCGCTGTTGGCAGTTGCCTGCAGTTGGGCGCTGGCGAGGGATATCGGTGGGACAACAGAGGCACATGCGCGCTTGTCACTTGGCGTGTCCAAGACCACGGGGCCGTCCGTGGCGCTAGGCATTAGGAGGCTTGCTAGGACGCCACGGGGCGCGTCCAAGGGGTCATAGGGCATGGCTGGAAAACCGCCCATGACAATACTCGTTCTACACTTTGCACTTAATTATGCAGATCCGAGTGTTGGACCGAGACACTAGTATCCGGGGGTTGTTTTCGAATATCTTGGAGAGAAGAGTTAGAGTTGCATCTCGACTGCAATCTTGGCGTCTCTTTCCCTTTATGTATTGTTGTTTTTCATTCAGATTGTATTGTTATTTGGCATTTCAAACTTGTACTTTTATTTTAGAGCTCATGACTTTATATTTACCAGTTCTGGGGGATTTTCTATGTATCATGTTGTTGTTTATGTTAATTGGCCTTAGACTTATACTACTTCTATAAATTCAGTATTTATGTTTCGTTTTTTTTATGATTAGCTTGCCTAGAAAGTGAGTTAGGCGTCATCACGACCGGATGGTGGTTTTGGGTCGTGACAAGTTGGATCATAGCCCTAGGTTCATAGGTTCTGCGGATCATGAGCAAGATTACTAGAGTCTTGCGGATCGATATGGAGATGTTTGTACTTATCTCGAGAGGCTACCGAACTGTTAGAAAACTCCACTTTCTTGCATTCTTGTCGTGCGGATTTGTTATTTCCAAAGTTTGAACCTTTACTCTTTTATTCTCTCACAGATGGTGAGGACACGTTTAGTCGGATCAGGCAAACATGCACCAATACAAACAGGCATAGATGAGAGAGGCCGAGGTAGTGGTCGAGGTGTGGCACGCACTATAGCTAGAGCAGCACATATGGAGCCACCAATCGCTCCAGTGGAGGAGTAGGGTACGGATACTGTTAACTCGGTGGGACAATCTCAGACACCAGTGGTGCCTATTGTTATATATGGTCTTCAAGAGGCCTTGGCTCAGATCTTGAGTGTGTGCACGAGCTTGGCTCAGGCGATATGGCCCCAGTTACACCAAATACCTCTCAGGTCGGGGGAGGAGCCCAAACTCCTGTTACCCGTACACCGGAGCAGCTAGATCAGGGGTATTACCAGTTCAGCTAAATGTTGTTGCTTGGGCCGAGGTTGGTACACCTATGACTGATGAAGAGTAGAAGAGATTGGAGCAATTTAAGAGGCTTGACCCTCCAGAGTTTAGTGGAGGAGAGTTAGAGGGTGCTCAGAGTTTTCTGGGTCGGTGCAATTAGATTCTTCCCATAACGCGTATTGTGGACAGTAGTAGAGTTGCTTTTACTACTTTTTAGCTAACAGAGACAACCTATAGATGGTGGAAGGGCTATGAGTCAGGTAGTCCAGCTGATGCAGCACCACTTACACGGCATTAGTTCTCAGTTCTCTTCGTAGAGAAGTTTGTCCCACAGACTCGTAAAGAGGAGTTGCATAGGGAGTTTGAGTAGCTATGCCAGGGGAATATGACTATAACCCAGTACATGATAAGATTTTCAGATTTGGCACACCATGCAATGTGGTTGGTTCCCACAGAGAGAGAGAGAGAGAGAGAGAGAAGATCAAAAGGTTCACTGATGGCCTCAACTATGGGTTACGTTACAGTTTGGCTTGAGAGGCCGTGACGAATGCTAAGTTTGACCAGGTGGTTGAGATTGCTACACATTTGGAGTAGGTTCACAGGCTCGATGTGAGGGGCAGGAGGCTAGAGGCCTCGTGGTTCGGGTTGTTTTAGTAGTGCCTCATCTGGAGTCTAGTCATATTACAGTAGAGGACGTCCTTTTAGGCCCGCTCAGGCAGCTCGCCCTATCAGTTAGCCATAGTTCATACAGTACTCGCCTAGTTCAATCACTATTCAGTGCGCAGCCGATGCAGAGTTCTTACCGTGCTCCATCTGCTCAGGGTTCAACGGGTAGTTATTAGAATTATCAAGGTCAACAGGTTCGTTAGAGACGGGGTTGTTCTAAGTATGGGGATTTGAGTCATCTCAAGAGGGATTACCACAAATATCTTAGTAGGGTTCCACAGCAGAGCTTGCAGCCTATAATTTAAGCACCAGTAGCTAGACACCCGCACACCCAACTAGGCTTTGGACTCAGTTGGTTTGAGGTCGCCCTAGTGGGAGAGGTCAGTCGTGTGATGGTCAGGCTCGTTGCTATGCATTTCCCACCAAGACAAAGGTAGTTTCTTCCGACGTCGTGATCGCATATATTGTTTCAGTGTGCCACAGGAATGCTTTAGTGTTATTTGACCCTAGTTCCACTTATTCATATGAGTCATCATAATTTACTTGTTATTTGGATATGCCTCGTGATTCATTAGATATTCATGTTCATGTATCTACACCGGTGGTGATTCAATTATGGTGGACTGTGTATATCGGTCTTGTGTGGTGACCATTGGAGGTTATGAGACTAGAGTTGATCTCTTATTGCTCTGCATGGTAGATTTTGATGTGATTTTGGGCATGGATTTGTTGTCACTTGTCACGCCAGACCGTGTGGCTATGCCAAGGTTAGAGTGGAGAGGATCCCTGGATATTAGTACTGATACTCCTACTGTTGATCCAGTTTCATTAGTTAGGGAATTCTCAGATATGTTCCCTACAGACCTACCGAACCCGACAGGGATATTGATTTTGGTATTGATTTGGTGTCGGCACTCGGTCCATCTCTATTCCACCATATTGCATGGCACTAGTAGAGTTGAAGAAACAGTTGTAGGAGTTATTTGATAGGGGTTCCATTAGGCCTAGCATGTCACCTTGGGGTGCATTTAGTTGAGCAAGGTTACTATCATGAACATGTACCCACTACCATATATTGATGATTTGTTTGATCAGCTTCAGGTATCTAGGGTATTCTCGAAGATTGATTTGAGATCGGAGTATCATCGGTTGAAGATCCGGGCTTCAGATATACTGCAAATAGCTTTTAGGACCCGTTATGGTCACTATGAATTTCTAGTGATGTATTTTGGGCTAACTAATGCCCCAAAAGCTTTATGCACTTTATAAACATCGTATTTCATACCTATTTTGATTCCTTCATCATATTCTTCATTGATGATATATTAGTGTATTCTCGCAGCCGAGAGTATCATGAGCATTACTTGATGAGCATATTCCAGACTTTGAGGTAGAAGAACTATATGCTAAATTCTCCAATTATGAGTTTTGGCTTGATTCGGTGGAATTCTTGGGCCGCGTGGTGTCCAGTGAAGGGATTAAGGTGAATCCGAAGAAGATTGAGCCAGTTCAGAGTTGTCCCGCACTCTCTTCTACTACTGAGATCCGGAGTTTCCTTGGGTTGGCTGGGTGTTATCGCCTATTTTTAGAGGGGTTTTCATCTATAGCAACCTCATTGACTAGATTGACGCAGAAGGGTGCCCCATTCAGATGGTCGGATGAGTGTGAGGAGAGCTCTCATGACTGCCTTGACTATAACTCAAGTTCTAGTTTTACCTTCGGGATCGGGTTCTTATATAGTCTGTTGTGATGCTTAACGGATTGGCATTGGATATGTGTTGTTGCAGGAGGGTAGAGTGATTTCTTATGTTTCACATCAGATGAATCCCCATGAGAAAAACTACCCATTACACGACTTGGATTTGGTAGCCATTGTTCACGCGCTTAAGATTTGGAGGAATTATCATTGCAGCGTATCATGTGAGGTGTTCACGGATCACAAGAGTCTACAGCACTTATTCAAGCAAAAGGATCTGAACATGAGCCAACGAAGGTGGTTAGAGATACTAAAGGACTATGACATCACCATTATTTGTCATCTAGGAAAGATCAATGTGGTGGCCGATGATTTGAAAAGGAAGGTTGAGAGCATGCAGAGTCTTTCTTTTATTCCAATTGTGGAGAGGCTGTTAGCATTAGATGTTCAGACCTGGCCAATTGATTCGTGAGGTTAGATATTTCGGAGCCTAGTAGCGTGCTTGCGTGTATTGTATCATGATCGTTCTTGTTTGAGCGCATCAAGGCGCGTCAGTATGATGATCCCCACTTGCTTGTCCTATGGGACATGTAGTAGCACAATGATGCCAAGGAGGTTATTATTGGTGATGATAGGGTATTAAGGCTACAGGGTCGGATCTGTGTTCCCAATATGGATGGTTGCAAGGGTTGATTCTTGAGGAGGTCCATAGTTCGAGGTATTCTATTCATTCGGGAGCCGCGAAGATGTACCATGATTTTTCGGCAGCACAATTAGTGGCGGAGGATGAAGACGCATATTGTTGAGTATGTTTCCCGGTGTTTGAACTGTCAGTAGGTGACGTACGAGCATTAGATACCCGGTGGTTTGCTTCAGAGACTTGCTATTCCGGAGTGGAAGTGGGAGCATATCACTATAGATTTTGTAGTTGTCTTCCATGGACCTTGAGGAGATTCGATGCAGTGTGGGTTATTGTGGACAAACTGACTAAGTCTACACACTTTATTCTAGTTATGACTACCTACTCTTCAAAGCAGATAGCTCGGATTTATATTCGGGAGATTGTTCGCCTTCATGGTGTGCCTGTGTCTATTATTCGGATTAAGGCACGCACTTTACATCATATTTTTGGAGAGCGGTGCAATGTGAGTTGGCATACAGGTCGAGCTGAGTACTCCATTTCATCCTCATACGGACGGGCAACCCGAGCGCACTATTTAGATTGTGGAGGACATGTTATGTGCCTGTGTCATTAATTTCGGAGGTTCATGGGATCAGTTCTTCTGCTAGCAGAGTTCGCCTATAATAACAACTATCAGTTGAGTATTCAGATGGCTCCTTATGATACCTTATATGGGAGGCGATATCGTTCTCCGGTTGGTTGGTTTGAGCCTGGGGGGTCTAGGTTTTTGGGAACTGATTTGGTCTGTGATGCTTTAAAGAAGGTGAGTTGATTCAGGAGCGATTTCGTACAGTGTTGTCCAGGAAAAAGAGTTATGTTGATAGGAAGGATCGTGATGTTGCATATACGGTGGGAGAAAAGGTTCTACATAGAGTTACGCCCATGAAGGGTGTGATGAGGTTAGGGAAGAAGGGAAAGTTAAGCCCTAGGTATATATGGTCCTTTTGAGGTTCTTAAGATAGTGGAAGAGGTGGCCTACAGACTTGCCTTGCCACCTAGTCTATCGAGAGTTCATCTAGTGTTTCATGTTTCCATACTCCAGAAGTTTTATGGGGATTCATAACATGTTGTGGACTTCACCACAATGCAGTTGGATGAGGATTTGTCTTATGATGTGGAGATGGTGGCCATTTTAGATCGGCAGGTTCGAAAGGTAAGGTAGAAGAATATAGCATCGGTGAAGGTTCAGTGGATAGGCTACCTCGGAGATTGAGTAGGAGAATTGTAACAGATATCCACACCTTTTTTATACTCTAAGTATGATTCTAGACTCGTTCGAGGACGAACGTTTGTTTAAGAGGGGGAGAATGTAACGACCTGGTGAGTCATTTTGAGTATTTTAGCCCTATTTCCCCTATTTGATGCTTCACGTATGTGTATGTGTGGATACGTGACTTGCCGGGGTGGTTGGTTTGGTTTCGGGAAAGTTTTGGAGTGAATTGTGATACTAAGTCCCGAGGTTGGAAGCCTAAGTTGTAAGAGTTGACCGGAGCTTGATTTTTGTGTAGACGACTCCGGAATAATTTTTTTTATTATTCCAATAACTTTGTATGGTGATTTTGGAGTTGGGGTCAATATTTGGATTTAGATGTTCCTAGGTTATTTTGGCTTGAATTGGCGAAAGTTGGAAAGTTGAATGTTTGGAAGGTTGATAAGTTTGATCGAGACTCGACTTTGTTGGTATCGAGTTTGGATTTTGGTTTTGGAAGTTTGAATAGGTCTATTCTTCCATTTGGGACTCTTATGAGAAATTTGAGGTCATTCCAAGTTGATCTAATATGGTTTGGCACGAGTTTTGGAAATTGGAAGTTCAGTAGTTTCCTTAGGCTTGAGTTGAGGTGTGATCATAGTTTTTTATTTGGGGCCTCAAGTAGGTTCGTGTTATGTTTTAGGACTGGTTGATGTTTTTGGACAGGGTCCCGGGGGCCTCGGGTGTACATCTAATGAGTTGCGGATCATTTTTGGCTATGTAGGCATTGCTGAGTTTTCTAGGTTCTGATGTGTTCGCATCTCCGGAAGATTGGCCGCAGATGCATCCATGGTTGCGCAGGTGCGAGTTTTGGCCCTGGAAGAGGAAGTCTGCAAAAGCGCCAATTGGCACGCAAAAATGAAGTTGCAGGTGCGACCAGGCATCTATAGAAGCAGGTGCGAGAGGATGATCTGCAAAAGCGGATAGTTGGGAGATTAGTGGCTTCCGTATCTGAGGTGAAATTTTCACATATGCGGTGTCACAGGTGCGACTATGTGGACCGCAGATGCAATTTTGTTTGGCAGAATATTTAATATCGAAAGGTGTAGTCATTTTCTCATGTTTGGAGTTTTGTAGCTCGATTGAAGGCGATTTTTGGAAGGCTTTTCATCACAATTGAAGGGGTAAGTGATATTTGCCCAATGTTGGAGTAAGTTATTGATTACCCATAGATTGTTACACCTAATTTGTATGAATTAAAGGTGAGATTTGGGGGGTTTTGGACTATGATTTTGTAGAGTGAGATTTGATGATTTGAGGTCGATTTGAGGTTGAAATTGGATTAAAACATATATTTGGACTCGTATCGGAATGAGTTTTTGGAATTTTTGACTTTTGTCAAGTTACAGGGTGTGGGCCCGGGGTTAACTTTACATAATTGATTCAAGATCTTAGCTTTATCATTTGGAATCATTTTTTGTGGCTTTTATTGATGATACTATATAATTTGGCTAGATTTGAGTCGTTCAGAGATTGATTCACACGGAAAGGGCCTATTTGAGGATTGATTTGTCTTGCTCAAACTTGGTTAGGGCACTAGTTGCCTGATTTATTTGTGATAGCTACATGCTATGGGTGGCTCTCATGTGTGGATTTGAGCCCAGTGCATGCACCAGGGTATTTATTCATGCTCGGGGAATAACTTAGGCTATGATACACCTTGCATTGATTGCTAAGATTCATGTTGTGATGTTTCTCCTATATGTACCCCTTTGTGAGCTACTTGTACAATGTTTGAGGTTACATATAGTTTAATCTTCTGATTGAACCTGATAAATTGCCACTTTCGTGATGTATTTACCTGATTGAGCTATGATAGCATACTTTGCACATGCATACACATTAGCATGTCATTTATATCAGTCCAAGAGTTTGAACTTTGATGTCCATTGATCACATATGTACTATATTATACTTGTTTTCTATGTGATATGGATTTGGACTGGTAGCCCGTGACCACTTCGGGAGGATTATGATATTAAGCATGTGATCATGCCGGGCAGATTGTGATATTGAGCCTGTGACCACGTCGGGAAGATTGTGATATTGAGCTTGTGACCACGCCAGGCAAATTGTGATATTGGCACTTGAGTTGTCTGTGCAGCACGTGAGTTGTCCGTGCAGCGCGTGAGTTGCCCGTACAGCACGTGAGTTGTCTGTGCATATCCGAGATATTGGTATTATTGGCACGTGAGTTATCCATGCAGTCTGTGAGTTGTCCGTGCAATTGATAGTATTAGCATATGAGTTGTTAGAAATTGCTTGGTTTTATTACCGACCACGCGGGAACTGTGGTCGATAGTCACCCCATCGAGTCACCAAAAACTCGAAGGCGTAAGACCTCAGGGTGGTCAACTTCGAACTCATAAGCCCTCCACGAGGCAATATCAACTCTAACTCAGGGATTGTCCTCGACAGTCGACTCATAGTCGTAAGACCTCAGGGCTAGCAAGTTCAAACTCATAAACCCTCCATGAGGCAATATCAAAACTATAAGACCTCAAGCAAGGCAGTTACTGACTTGTAAGACCTTAAAAAGTCATAATCCCGATATCAAAGTCAAGGCTATATATCAAACTTGTAAGACCCCTAAAAAGGCATACCCTCGATATAGACGCTGAGGCTATCTCACTCGGAGACTAAAGGCTACGGTCAAATACGATGACCACCGTCATAAAGCTTCGGTCAAACTAACGCGGCTTGGAGACGTCTGACTGTTGCCATAAAAACACAAGCCTCCAATTCTTCAAAAAAACTTCGAAAAGAACTTGTTAAAGGTCGTACCAACCTAAAGCGTAAGAGCTCAAGTCGCCAGCTACACCGAAGGTCGTATCGACCTAACGCGTAAGAGCCCAAGTCACCAGCTACAGGTCATACCGAACCAAAGCTCCTCAGGGCCGATTTAAAAACCTGAGAGCCGATGAGCTCGAGTCGAAACCCGACTCGGAGACTGAGCCCGAAACGGTTACCTAAAGCGCCTAAGGGTCAAATGCATAAGAGCCCAAGTCGCTAGCTACACCAAAGGTCGTACCGACCTAACGCGTAAGAGCCCAAGTCGCCAGTTATAGGTCGTACCGACCCAAAGCGCGTCAGGGCTAATTTAAAAACCTGAGGGCTGATGAGTTCGAGTCGAAACCCGACTCGGAGACTGAGCCCAAAATGGTTAACTAAAGCGCCTAAGGGCCAAATGCGTAAGTGCCCCAAGTTGCCAGCTACACCGAAGGTCGTACCAACCTAACTCGTAAGAGCCCAAGTCGCCAGCTACAGGTCGTACCGACCCAAATCACCTTAGGGCAGATCTAAAAACCTAAGGGTTGACGAGCTCGAGTCAAAACCTGACTCGAAGACTGAGCCTGAAATGGTTAACTAAAGCGCCTAGGGGCCAAATACGTAAGAGTCCATGTCGCCAGCCTAAAAAGCCTCAGGGCCAATTTATAACCTCGAGGGTTTCATCTCAAAGTCCAATTCATCGGGCTAATTATCGATAAGCAAATTAGAGAAACCAAAGAATCTTTCATATATATATGTGTATTACAAATACATACTTACAATGCTCCCACATGAGTCTTATGAAAACAACAAAGAAGAAAATCTAGTCGACGGCCCCTCGGACCAGCTCCCACGGTGGCCTTCAAATATCAGCACCAGCTCAAGAGGAAAGGAAAAACTTGGCATCGATATCATCCGCCTCGGCCTGCTTTATCTCTTCCAAGAGGTTAAAGACTCTAGCATGAATCTCTTCGAGGGTCTCCCTCCGAGACCTGCATCGGGCATAATCATTGCCCCTCCTATCTCTATCAAAGGCTCCCCTCAGCTCGGCCCGAGCATCAACAACATCTTTCAAATAAACAGCCACCTTCTTATTGGCCTTCGCTCGAACTTCTTCAGCTTTAGCCCGGGCGTCCACGACCTCGGCCTTCATATTCAAAAGATCAGTCTCGAGCTTGGCAATCCTGCTCGTCTGAATCGAGCTACTTTTTCGAGCATTAAGAAATTGTACCTCGAGGGCATAGACCTTGGCCAAGGCATTCCTTTGGGCTGCAACATGAACGCCTATCTGCGCCTTCAACGCACGGCATTCGAAATTCACTTGCCTAACCTTGCCCCAAAGGCATTCCAGCGTCTCCGTTTTTCTCTGCAGCTAAAGCACCAAAACATTAGTTTCCAAAAGCGGGAGAGGAAGCATGTACTCCTTCAGGATAAGGGTTACCTGAAGCTCGAGATTGCCTTCATACTTTCGACTCTGATGCATCTCCGACTGAAGATGTATCAACTCTTTCGTCTTCTTATTGCAAAGAAGCCTGAGAGATTTTTCCTTGCCCAAAGATTCCCGCAACCTGGTCTCACAACGAAGAAGCTCAAACTTGAGCTTGTCAAAAACCTACGAAAAAGAAGCTTCAGTTCAAAGAGTGAAGATTCACAGCTGAAAATCCAACAAAGCCGATCAAAACTCACGACATAGCAGAGCCGATGAGCCTCCTCAACAGTTGAATGTGTTTCTACTGGCCTGGTCCCAACGACCCTAGTTGAACCGCTCTCGATGGAGATATGATCTCTCGAGACCCTACTTGATTTGGGCGGCCCCTGGCCCCGAGCGTCCCTCGGAGTACCTTCGATGGAGGAAGCAGACGATGGTGAAAGACTCTTTCTCTTTCCTTCTCATAGAACCTCTCTCTCGAGGTTAGAGGTCCCAGGACCGGCAGGTTCGGAACTCGGGAGAGCCCCTGGTTCGAGCCATAGATGAAGAACCACCCTCTCGAGGAGAGCTGATATCCACGGAAAAACCAACACATATGAAGTCCTCTTCAGCAACGGTGTCTCCTTTGTGTCTCTGAGCAGGCCCCCCCTCAATGAGTGTGTCCTCATCCATCGAGGATCTTTTCCGCTTATTATCCTCCCTCGGCTCCGAAGCCGATGGTCTTTCCCTCTCCTCGAAGGGACACGGTCTCATCTCCAATAATTCACCAACACCTGCGGTAGTGGGGTTAATACACATGAAAAGAAACATTCCCCAAAAGGGAAATCACATGGCTCATACCGTGGTGTTTTGCTTCCCATCTGTCCTTCGACAGATCTCGCCACTTGCGTTCATCATAGGACGACAAAGCTGCCAGCCTCCGAGTTCAGTCCGCAAGATCGGGGACCTCTACCGGCATCCACTGGACCGCCGAGAAAAAGAAAGAAACATTCTTATAAATCAACCAAACCAAAGGGCACTAAGTTACGACGTAGCTTACGTTTGAAGTTCCATTTCTCGAGAAACAGCAGGAACTCTGCATGAATAATATCGACAGTCCTCACTCAGACAAACCGACTCATCCATCCTCGGTTCTGTTCCTCGTCGTCACTGGCAATAAAGGGCCTTATGGATCGGCAGCGTAGCGCAATCAGGCCCCGACAATGCAGGAGCCAATATAATCTGATAAGGTGGCTAAGGGTAAACTCGAGCTCAGCCTTTTCGGTAAAGTACCTCATCATCAATACTATCCTCCAGAAGGACGGATGAATTTGATCCAGAGTGACTCGATACCTTTGGAAAAATTCTAGCAAAAGGCGGTCGAGGGGACCCAATGTAAATGGGTACGTATACACGTTCAAGAATCCCTCCACATAGGTCATGATGTTCTCTTCTCGAGAAGGTATCTGCAGCATCACATTCCCCACCCCCACCCCCCTGCTGTATTCTCTCCTCGCGGACTCGAGGTAGTTTTCTTCTATCGATCGGATGAACCTCGACGCATGCTCTCGATGGCTTGGGACATCGAAGGGTTTCTCTAGTGCAAAATCTTTCTTCAAATCAAAGCAGTTCGAGGTTAAATCACCGTACGCTGGTGCTGTACCATCGGTCGGGCAAGATGCAGAGGTAAGGTTTTCCTCTTCTTGGTGAATGGATTCGGGCACGGCAGCCATAACTACTCAAGCAAAGGTAAAGGGGAAGTTAATAAAACAGTTTCGCAAGATGAGAAAATGAAGAGAACGTTGAAATAAAAGCTAGTTTTGCAAAGTTGCAAGACTTTAAATAAAGAGGAAGCAAGTATATATATATATAAGAGCAAGCGGTGGCTATTCAACTACTTTGAAAGCTATTTAATTCTGACACATTTGTTATAACTTTTGGGGAAGTGTACCCGCGGGGCCACCTCGGTCAATTCACGGTCATGTCATGTAAATGGCACTGTCACACAGCATTCAAGGGATCGAAGCCCCCATGCTTAGCCTCGAGAGGGTGTCCGATCATGAGGGGATCTACTATTGCAAGTACGGGCCCCGAAGGGCTAAAATTGAAGCTTGAAAGTAAACTTTTGCGTAAGCATTACAAATATTTAAGATCATGAATAACGAGTACCAAGAGGGTTGGAAATCTTATGAGCTAAACCAATTGAAGAAAATAAGTTTCGTCGAAAGTCAACGAGTTTGGAATGTTATAACATGTACTTTAGGGTGAGACTATGGTTCATTACATGATAAGGAGGTTATTATATGATTTAATTTTTATCGTATGATAGTTGTGTTCTACATTTTGAAGGCAAGCAAGTTGTGGAACAAAAGTCGGCAAAGATCTTCACAAGTTACACTCATAATGTGCTTAAAATTAGGTCAAATGTAACTGAGATTTTCTCCCAATATACTTGGAATTATTGGATGATCTACCAACCAAATTTAATATCTATGAGTCTAGTTCCAATTCATTAAACCGTTCATCGATACGACGTAGGAGTAGAGAGATATTTGCAGTTTCGCGAGACTGCGCAGACATCATAAGTGACAAGTAGGTGGATCACTAGAGCTTTTTGAGCAATACATTTCATGTGATATATGAGGTCTTATTGGGACATATAATATACCAAATTTAAGGTCTTGGAATTTAGTTTCCAACGCTCTTAACCGTTCATTCATACGACATCAGGATAAAAAGATATAAGCGTCGGAAGATAGACCAATTCTAGGGTGCCAAGCTAGCACCTCTTTGACTTTTCCAAACTTGATATATATAAAACTTAGGTCGGCTTTCTCTTAATTATTCAGAATAAAAAGACCATATAACACCCATAAACATAACCTCAAGATATCTTCTAGGGTTTCAAAAATATTATCATTCCGGGCAACAAATCGAGAAGCAATAACATCAAAACGATCCCTACGACATAAGTGTCGTTATACCACCTCTCCTTTTTCTTTGTAGTTAGAGTTTTGGAAGGTACTTCATAGTTAAGAAACGTCTAATATCTGTATTTTAGTGTTTAAATATCAAGGAAGGTTGATAAATATGTTTCCTAATAGTTAGAACTCACAGGACGGTGATCGGAAGCCGTGAGTTCGAGTTATTTGACTTGTAGCGGACTGTTTTGTGTTTGTTGTTGGGATGCGTGTTTTACTACTATTTTTTAGATTTTTGGAGGAGTAATAGTGTGTAGAAACACCATATATGTAGGGTTGTGAGCTGGTCATTCGTTGTAACATTTTCGGGTTGTTTGACACGACTACGGTGGTCGTCTTATGTGTGAAGTGCTTAGGTTGTGTGTGGACTGTTTTGAGAGGCTCAATATGATTATTATTGATGTTGTTTGGGATGTTTGGTAATCTTTTTGAATTGTGTGAATTCATATAAATAGGGGAGGTGTTGTCCGTTTCAGCGTAAAATAGGTCGTGGTCGATACATAATAGTTATGACGCTTAAACGATAATGATAGTGTCGTTTCTCTTATTGTAGATTAAGGAGTTGTGACATTTGCGNTTATTTTACTCTACCAAGCCGCACTATAGTCGGCCAGGTATGGCACCTATTGTGCAACCACCGATCAGTTGGGTTTACCGAGTCCTCTTTGAGGCCGGGTATGATATGATGATGATGATGCCTATAGAGGCGAATGTTCTATGATGATGATGATGCCCACAGAGGCGGATGTTTAAAAAGATTATGTGTATATATGTATCATGCATTTCATGTTAATGTCTATTAGAAGCACTCAGATGCTACAGGTTGTATCTCCTACATCTCTCTTTACATTACTGTTCTTATTTATGCTTTCTTGCCTTACGTACTCAGTACTTTATTCATACTGACGTCCTTTTATTTGTGGATGCTGCATGTCGTGCTGCAGGTCCTGATAGACAGGTAGAAAAAGCTCCCCCACCACAATAGGCTTTCCAGTTCAGTGGTTATAGGCGAGATCTCTTCTCCGGGCTTGTCGTGGTCTTGGTATGCATTTTTGTTATAGATATTATGGGTATGGCGGGGCCCTGTTCCGTCTATGTTTCATTACTTATGCTCCTTTAGAGGCTCATAGACAGGTGTCGACTCATGTATAGTTTGGTATGCCTTGTTGGCTAATTTTTGTTTTATAGTCTTTCATGGAAGCGGTGTAGCTCGTACCTTTTATGTAGTTTCTTAGCAATCTTTCCATCCCATGTGATGTATGTTCATGATCCATATCTATCATTTATATTGATATCGTTATCCCTTAAATATAATAAGAAGGTTAGATAAAATGTACGTTGGTTTTCGGAAAGTATGGCCCGGGTGCTAGTCATGATCCTCCAATTTGGGTCGTGACACCATCCCCCCGAGGAGAGCTGACGTCCTCGGAATAACCAACGCATGTGAATCCCTCTTCAGCAGCAACATCTCTTATGTGTCTCTGGGCAGGCCCCGGCTCAGTGAGAATGTCCTCATCCATCGAAGACCGTTTCCGCTTATTATCCTCCCTCAGCCCCGAAACCGATGGCTCTTCCTTCTCCTCGAAGGGATACGGTCTCCGAGAATACACCAACACCTGTGGTAGCGAAGTTAGTACAAAGAAAAGGAAACATTCTCGAAAGGGCAATCACATGGCTCATACCGTGGTGCTTTGCATCTCATCTTCCCTTCGACATATCTCGCCACTTGCATTCATCATGGGTTGACGAAGCTGCCAGCTTCCGAGTCCAGTCCCCAAGATCGGGGATCTCTTCCGGCATCCACAGAACCGCTGAGAAAAAGAAAGAAATATTCTTATAGATCAACCAAAGCAAAAGGCACTAAGATACGACGTAGCTTATGTTTGAAGTTCTACTTCTCAGGAAACGACAGGAACTCTGCAGGAATAATATCGGTGGTCCTCACTCGGACAAACCAACTCATCCATCCTTGATTCCGATCCTCGTTGTCACTGGCGATAAAGGGCCTAGTGGATCGGCATCGTAACACAATCAGGCCCCGACAATGTTGAGGTCGATATAGTCTAATAAGGTGGCTGAGGGTAAACTCGAGCCCGGCCTTTTCGGTAAAGTACCTCATCATCAGCGCTATCTGCCAAAAGGAGGGATGAATATGAGCCAGGGTGACTCGGTACCACTTACAGAACTCAAGCACAAGGCGGTCGATATGTCCCAATGTGAATGGATACGTATACATGGTCAAGAACCCCTCCACATAGGTCATGATGTTCTCTTCTCGAGAAGGTATTTGTAGCATCACATTTTCTCCCCAGTCGTGATCTCGATGGCCCGGGGCGTCAAAAGGTTTCTCCAGTGCAAAATATTTCTTCAAAGCAAAGCAGCTCGAGGTCAACTCACCGTACGCCGGCGGTGTACCACTGGCTGGGCAAGATGCAGAGGAAGAGTTTTCCTCTTCTTGGTGAACGGATTCGGGCACGTAAGCCATAACTACTCAAGCAAAGGTAAAGAGGAAGAAATGAAAAAAAAATTGCAAAGATGAGAAAGGGAAGAGAACATTGAAAGGAAAGCTAAGTTTTGCAATGATGCAAGACCTGTAATGAAGAGGAAGCAAGAATATATATAGAGCAAGCGGTGGCTATCCAACTACTCTGAAAGCCATTTAATGCTGACAAAGTTGTCATAACATTTGGGGAAGTGTATCGGTGGAGCCACCTTGGTCACTTCAAACTCATGTCACATAAATGGCACTGTCACACTGCATTCGAGGGATCGAAGCTCCCATGCCAACCTAACCTAGAGAAGGTGTCCGATATTGAGGGGATCTACTTTTTCAAGTACGAGTTTCGAAGAGCTAAGAATCGAAGCATGAAAGTCAATTTTTGCGTAAGCATTGCGGGACAAAGTTTTGGAGATATGTAACAAAAGATATTTTATTTCAAAAAATGCATTTACAAGGGTGTTTTCTACAAAAATTCCCCCGAGGTTTCCATATACAGAAAAGGAAAAAAGGAAAAAAGCAAAAAAGAAGGAGAATCTACTCTTCGCCTTCGCTGTTGTACGAGCCGCTTTCAGAGCCCTCATCCGACGTAGTCGGCATTGCCGATTCCTCCTCCAGGGCCCTGGCTTCTTCGATCTCTGCAGAGAGATTGACGCCCTTAGCGCTTATTTCCTCGAGGGTTTGCCTCCTGGCTTGTGTGCGGGCATGAGAAACTTCCCGAGCCAGTTTTAGCTTGACCTTCTTGGATATCTCCCTGGCCCAGTCATTCGCAGCAGTAGCATCCCTCTTGTATGAGGAAACAAACTCATCAACCTCATACCTGGCCACAGATAGTGCAGCAGCCTCCTCCTGAGCACATCGAATTTCTTGAATCGACGATAGCTTCCCCCGAAGCGTGTCCTCCTCTGAAGCTGTGGCATCATTCAGCCAAGCCAGCTCGAGGATTTCGGCGTCCCTGGCCGCAACATCCTCTCGGAGCTGCTCCACCAGGGCATCCTTCTGCCTAATCTGAAAAGCACAGAAAATAAGTCGATCAGCACCAAGTATTGCAATCAAGGATAAAGTTGTGAATACCAGAATACCTGCTCGAGAAAGTCGGCCCTCTCCCGAAGCACTCTTTCTGAGCCTACCCGGAGGTTGATCAATTCCTCCTCTTTCCGGGCACACAGAGCCTCCATCTCGACAGACTCCGACATGAGCTTCTCAAGCTCCCCTCCACGATGAGCCAACTCATCTTGCATCTTGGAGAAGGCTTAGTCATACAGCTTCTTGACCTGCAGCACAGAGGAAGAACATCAGAAAGAAAGGATAGAAAGTTGAAAAACAGCATATTATTTTGAAAATATCACCTGCTTTTGGAGCCTCTTGGCCTCCTCGAGGGCAACGGGGGAATCAACATCGGTCTCCTCCTCTACCCCTTCAAAATAGTCTCTAAACGCGTCGTCCTCTCCATGAGAGGTCTCTAAACCAGGAGCACTCATGACTTGGGCATCTCGTATCTCCCCTGGATAAAACGACGGGCCCGAGTGGAGTCCACCAGCAATATCAGCCTCCATCGAGGCTTCTTCCGACCCCGGAAAGCTCCAGTAGCAAGCCCTCCGCGCTCATCAACACAGACTGTGCCATGTCCGACGAGTGTCTCGGGGACTGCATCCAAACCCTCCTCGAGGGTCTCCTCAACACAGGGCGGGTCCACATCGGCCACCTCCAACTCAGCGGACGACCGCCCAACAGCTCTCGAAGCATCAGCACTTCGCTTTTCCCTTTGTACCAAAGGGCAGGTATCATCACTCTCTTCCTCGGCCCGCAGGCTCTCAGCGGATATCGAGGATAAGACCGTGGCATCGGTCTTGGGCTTCCTAGTCTTTGACCTTTTGGATTTTGGAGACTCCACCGAAGCCTCTTTCTTCCTTTTCTTGTCCTTGGCGGTCTTCGGAGCCTCTTCCTCACCAGATAGAGGCGGTCTCATCAACACACCTTCGCCAAGACCTGCACAAGCATGTTATATCAAAAACACCACCATCGAGAGCACTTGCAAAAAATGAGAAAACAATGACAACAAAAGTATACCGTGGTTCTTAGCCTGCCACCGTGTTTTAGCCAGCTCACGCCATACGCGTTTGTTGTATGGAAAGGTGGAGTCCAAAATTTTGATCCACCCAAGGTCCTGGAGCACGCCGGGAAACCAAACGGTGGCTGCACAATTAGAAGAAAATCAGTCAAGAGAAAAAGAGATGGCAAAACATACTCAATTCAGGTGGTACTTACGTTTCATATTCCATTCTTCCGGGAACGGCATTCTATTAGCAGGGATAATGTCCGGAGTTCTGATTCTAACAAATCGGCTCATCCATCCCCGATCTCTATCCTCGTCAATACACGCGAGGAACGCCTTGGCGGATCGACGGTGCAGTTTAATTAGGCCCCCACGGAAGAGTCGAGGGCTGTATAATCTGATCAATGGTTAAGGGTGAAAGTCATCCCCTCGACCATGTTGGCAATATGTCGAATCATGTAAATGATCCTCCAAAAAGAAGGATAGATCTGACTGAGTGTCACTCGGTATTGATGGAAAAAATCAAGAATCACAGTTTCAATCGGTGGAGAGGAAGAACCTACGGGGCCTAAAGTAAATGGATATATATATACGCTGAGAAAACCAGCCTTATGCGTGACTATGCTTTCGTCAACTGTGGGGATTTCCACTCGGGACGCTTCCCCCAACGGCAGTCGAGTTTTACCCTCTCAGTATCGGATACTACACTTATATGTCTAAACATGGGCTCACATCGGCCCGGTGTAGAAGGGGGTTTCTCAATTGTGAAATTGAAGATGGTATCGAAAGGACCAGGGATGCATTGCTCGATGGTAGGAGGAGTTCGTGGCTTGCCCTTAGACGGGCGTGATGAAGAAGCGGCTCCCTTCTTTTGAGGTACCGTTTTGGAAGTTTTTGCCATGGTTATGACTGTGTTTTGAAGAAAGAAGACGAAGAAGCAAACGCAGATAAAAGATGAGAGTGGAAAACACTTAGTAAAAGTTTGAAGGTTTGAAGAAGATGTAAAATTATGAAAAAGCAAGTGATTGAAGTATTTATAGAGGCCCTTTGGGCGTGCATTGAAGCGGAAAGGTCGAACCAATAGTGGTTCATGGGCTTCTCGAAAATT
This sequence comes from Nicotiana knightiana, assembly GCA_005239525.1. NCBI lineage: Eukaryota > Viridiplantae > Streptophyta > Magnoliopsida > Solanales > Solanaceae > Nicotiana > Nicotiana knightiana. Next base: position 50,879 of record ML410850.1, read on the forward strand.
GTGTTGACGGCGACGTTTATGCAGCTTTTTATGTCACATCATTTAATACTCTGAAGAAACTGATGTCATAATAGGGATGTCGAAGAGGCAAAAAGTCAAGAGCGTTTCTTATCACTTCATTCTAAGAAACGCAGGGACTGTAGATGTAGACGGGTAAAATCGGAAAGCCTGATTTTATGGCCATTACGGCGCTTGGAAGGATCGAAGGTTCGAGTTTTGGCATCGAGGGGTCATATCGAAGGTCCTCGACCTCGGGGCAGTGCAAATCGAAGACCAACGCGGAAATGCGGAAAATTCCCAAAAGGCACGTGATTAAAGCTAACAAAGTACACAAAATAGTACAAGCCCGTACCGTGGCATTAAATGATTGTACCAGCCATCTCTCTTTTCATTAATTACACATGTACTATGTTGGGATTCCCCCTCATATATAAAGGGGACCCTTGTCACTTTGTAAAGACACATGACATTCAATACAAGAACAAGAACATCCTCTACTCTCTAACTAAAACATTCTCCACAGTTGTTTCATTGATTTATCGCCTTTCATTTATTATTTCATTTATTGTTCATCATTTATTACTCGTTATTGATCATAAATAGGCCATATTTTAGGCCTTCAACACTGTTATATCATTCTCGATAACCCCTTATCAAGCTCCTAAGCTCGACCTCGAGGCCCATTCGGACCGACCTCAAGACCAGTCTCCCAGCTGCCCGGTTTGCGTAATTTCATGACCCTTCACTCTTATTTTCACACTTTTCACTTAGAACCTACTACCTAAACAACTGGTATTAAAATAGATCACGTATTTTTAGAATCACATAATCAAATATAATTGTAATTACAATTTTCAAGGTAAACACAGCCCGAAACCAATCTGAAACTCACCTGAGCCCCTCGGGACCATATCCAATCATCCAAAAAGTATGTTAATCACAAATGAACTCGCTTATAAACTCAAAACATCAAAAATAACATCAAAATTAAGAATCAGGCATCAAAACTCAAGGATTTCAAATGTTTATAACTCAAATTTTCAACTTATTATAAGCATGGAAACGACCTAGGGTTACTTGGGACCAAATTAAACATACGTACAAGTCTAGAATAATCATATGATCCTATCCGAATCGTCAAAACATCGATCTATGGTTGTTTACCAAGAATGTTGATCATAGTCAACTCCAACAACATTAAAGCTCTAGATTTCTCTTTCAAAGCACATCTAAGCTTTTCGAAAATTGAAACGAACCATGTACACGGGTCAGGAAACATCAAATGAAGATATTCAATACCTCAAATCATGAAAAGAAAATCCAAAACTCAAAATAACCTATCAGGTTGTTACAGTTAAGAACATGCGACATCTGTTAATTGTTAGTCATATTCCTTAATTTCTTTCTTCTTCTACTTTTTTCTTCCCTTTCAATAATCCTTCTTTTTAGTAGCACACATAAGCTGGGAATAAGTAGTCGCAAAGAATCATTATCCCTCCATACCAAGTCATGCATCACTAATGTAGGTAACCATAGATTTTCTACTTTTCAAATATCTCTTCTAATTAATATATACATATGTTACCAGATTTAAAAATATATGTTATCACATTTATTTTTGAGATAATTGCACATAACCACAACCTACACACATATATTGCAACTAGGTGGCCCAGTCATAACTTTACAAATTTGTAGCTTAAAAGATAAGGGCCCAAAATTTCGAAAAATAACTTTTCTCACACAACCAGCTATTGTTATTGTTCCCTCTAAAAAATACAAATATATTCTTATATTTCTAAATCCAACTGAGTTGAAAAATAAAGCAACAACAATAACAAACTCAGTTAAATCCCATAAGTGAGGTCTAGGGAGGTTTTACACTTCATGTTTTCGTATGTGAAAGTACGCCATAAGTAAATTGATGAATGCTCGGAAATGAGATGTTACATCCCACATTTTCGTACGTTAAAGTTTTGTCGTAAGTTAATCAATATAAGTTCGGGAATGAGATAATTTTGAGATTATAAGTATTATGCTATTTCAAACAAGTGATAAGTAAATTCGTGAAGGTTAGAGGGTGAGTAAGTTGAAGAAAATGAGTTTCGTTGAAGGTTGTCAACTTGGGATAAAATACGGTCCGAGCTATAATATCCTGTATTTATGGACTAGTGCCATACTTGGGATAAATACAAGTCAAAGAGCATTGTGTATGCAGTCCTTAACCCTACCTTAGCGTGGCTCCCTTCCCTAGTAGAAAGAGAATGTTAGGCAACCCGAAGAGCCAGTGGATGGAGCAAAGGGGAGCTAAAAAAGCAAAAGGATGTCTTGTTGAAGTTTTCAGAATAAGGTGATAGACAGAAATGTTAGCAGGGAAATAAGAAGAGAGTTAATTAAGCATTATGAGTAAGATGTGATACATGGATGACAACGCTAGATCAAAAAAGTGATAGTATTACAGAGTCTATAGTCAAGTGAAAGAAAAACCGAGAGGTGACAGGCCTTGAGACAACAAAAGAGTATAGGCCATAAAGTCATATCCTCATTTTGAGAAATAAGATCGTGACTCTAACGTGATTACCAGAAGGAAAAGTTAGACCCCAGAGTAATACAAATCAGTATGGGCTGGTGAACAAGGTAAACTAAACATGAATTAGGGACTAAGTGATTTGATAATAGTCGGTATCATGAGAATTTCATATTGCATTCCAGCGATAATAGAATGAAAGATAGAAGAATAACCTTTAAAGGTCATTCATGAAGACGCTTCCCTAAAGCAAGCAATGTGAGAAAAGTTAAGGTTAAGGGACTATGTGTGACAGTTACACTAATTGTCACCCTTGTGAGTAAGGAATTTTGTTATCCTTGGTACAGAAGGATTACCGCAAGGTGAGTAGGGGTCATAGATGATGTGAAAAGACGCCAAGGATGAAGAGGGAAAACATCTATTGATAGATCGTCATAGCTATAAATTCATAGTACTCCCCCAAATGAGGGAATAGGGAGTGATGTGGCATTAAGTCAGAATTAAGTGGTTCTAGTAACTATGGAATGGTAAATGAAGAATGCGATAAAAATGAGAAAAAGGATGAGATTGAAATGATTCAAATCCTACAGATATGCTACGATCCAGAATGTTATGCAAACACAACATCAAGGAAAGGAATTAAGGGTTCCTGCGCGAGATGTTAGTAATAAATAAGGAGCCAGTGCAAGGGTAAGTTAGGACAAAGGACATATCCCAAGAGAGATTACGCGAAATATAGATATGAGTAGACCAACGAGTAGTTAGTAGTTAATTCATGAAGAGCCTAGTTATGGTGAGACAAGAGGATACAGACAAATCAGCAGATCATGCAAGATAAACATAGTGAAACCCAATATAGTGAATTTAGTCTCGCAATTATCACATTGTAATCCTTGATAAATATTCAGATAGGAGTTGGGGTAGTTAAAGGTACCGTATTGGTGTTATGAAAATAAAAGAGAGTGCCACTGGAAGAAAGTCAGAACATCAGTTCAGAAGCAACACTGTAAGCACAAGGACGTGGAGGTAAGTAACTAAGGATAGTTATAGGCAAGGAAGAACATCAAAAATTCTGTCGAGTGTACGATTTGATAAACTCATAGATTTACAAGAGTTAGAGGGTCTTCCCTAAGTACTACAATGAAAGACTAGCTGAGGAAAAAAGGAAGGAGGTTTCGACCTAAGCATAGTAATTTAAAGAAGAAATGGCCATGTAAAAACAGTCTCACTACAACATTGTATGCACTCCATAAGAAAGTGGCACCTACCGTGGCTACTGAATGGGAAGTAAAATCAAAAGTAATATTCGAGATCATATGAGTTGTACGAAAATTTCGACATGCATGGGAACTAAGATAAGCTACTTATGCACGCAACAAGGGGGCAGAAAGATGAGAAGGAACGAAAGAAATTATTTGATCAATGATCCAAAGTTAGTTACGTTATGAACGCACTTAAGATTTTGGAGTATTATTCGTGCAGCATATATGTTGACAATCATACAGATGTAGAAGTCTTCGGTAAAAGTTAAAACAAAGAATTGAGTCCAGGTCATAGACAAAGGATTGAATTGTTAGAAGATTGTATCATAGATATTACATAGCGTCCATGAAAGGCTAAAGTAATAACCAATACCATGAGCCGCAGATCAGAATATAGCTTAAGCCTACATAAAAGGTGATCAGAGGGAAGAGTAAACTAAAGAGTTACATCAACTAAAGTAAATCAACAGTCTGATTATTGGACCCAGAAAATTATAGAATTCGTGATTGAGAACATTGCAGAATCACTCTTAATATCATAAGTACAGAGAGACAATACAACAACCATATTCTATAATGGTTCTGGGAGACAGGCAGTTAGAAGAGTACCAAAGCCTCATAAGAAGTCATTATGAAGCTCCACCAGATTGTATATGCACCAGAGGTGCAAGTATTATAATATAGCTTCAAATTGTGGACGTGAATGATACCTATGTGGAAAAGAGGTCATGAAAGAGATAGAATATGTGATGTGAGACTTTAAGGTAAGTAAGGTAACGGTGGACAACGTACGAGATACTCAAATGTGGAAGGTTGTGAATAGTCCATACTTCCAATAAAAGGCTAGAAGCGCAGGGATTCAATATCCAGTAATGATAGCGGTCAGTGGCATATCTTCCAGCCTATGGTTTCTAGGTATCGGGAGGTCTAGTTAAGAGAGTAAATAAGAGTTAGAGACGATGTGATGTCTCGCTTGATGTTCCAGAATGACATAAGGAAATCTATGGTTCAAGGAAGGTTGCGAGTAGTATAAGTAGATATGTGTAGATTGCAAGCTAAAGTATAGTAGAGCGACAAGGTTTTAGGAAGACATGAGTAAGGATAAGAAAGGCCGAGTGACAAGGTGACGAGAATGGATAAGTCCCCGAGATTAAGCCCATGAAAACAAGAGAGCTAATGGTTTCTCTAAGTTATAGAAAGATCAGTATAGTCTGAATGAACTCAAAGAAGTTTAAGACTAATAGCATTTAGAAGAGATGGAATGATGCCTTGGTAGTAGAATAAGGATGTAATTGTGATAGATAAAGGATGACATTTGGGCCTTCGATTGAGTAATGATTTGAAGAAAAAGAAGAGATTTCACGAACGCCACAGGATTAAAAGACCCACGTAAGGTGAATCACATTGGGATGCTATGAAATACGGTTATGGAAGTATGGTATCGCCCCTATGTGGATCAGGAAAATCACTTCAAATGTTCCTCGATGCAACGTAATCCCTAGTGATTACGTAAGAGATTTCAAGTTATCACTGGTAGATTGTAGATCAATATTGAGGTGAATAAACAATGGATGGATTAAAGTTACAAAACATGAGATGAGATTAGGCCGTCATTCTTAAGATGAACAACAATAAGGAAGCATTAAAGGACTTAGATTTATACATATGGGATAAGCAACGAGAGTATGTTATAATGTGACCTACTTAGATGTAGTAAATCCATAGACGCCCAGAGGGACAACTTTTCCTAATTCTATATATGTTCACAAAGTGAGGCCTAGAGATTGGCTAAAAGCTGGAGGAAAAAGGAGAGAAGAGTCGCATAGGCGCACATACTAGGAAACAGTCGTACAAGCTGCATGACAGAAGGTAGCAAGAGTTACGAGATTGGAAGAATTCCCACCACAGGTTGTGGAGTGAGAAAGAGGCCTAAAGGGGGAATGCCCTGGCCTTTGGATTTATTCACAGAATAGTTGCCTAGATGACAAGAAGAGTACTAAAGTATTCTCAAGAGCTATAGGTGATGATAATGATAAGTGCATCAGTCAACATTCGAGGACGAATGTTCCAAAGGGGGAATGATGTTACACCTCATGTTTTCATATGTGAAAGTACGTCATAAGTAAATTGATGAATACTCGGAAATGAGATGTTACATCCCGCATTTTCATACGTTAAAGTTTTGTCGTAAGTTAATCGACGTAAGTTTAGGAATTAGATTATTTTGAGATTATAAGTATTATTCTATTTCAAACAAGTGATAGTTAAATTCGTAAAGGTGAGAGGGTGAGTGAGTCGAAGAAAATGAGTTTCATTGAAGGTTGTCAATTTGGGACAAAATACGGTCTGAGCTATAATACCCTGTATTTATGGACTAGTGCCATACAAGGTACCACATGACCATGATCGTAAGATGTATAAAATGTGTTAAAAGTGAGTAGTATTTTATGTAATTTGAGATAATTCTTAATTATGTGGTAATCGGTTAATTATTGGTTAATGGGATATTAACTAGTTAATCAAGAAATTGGTGGATAATTAATTAAGATCTTGGATAAAGCCTAAAGGGTCCCAGCGTGGCAGCAAGTCAAATTGGGTGATAAGTGACTCTTTGGTTGCATACTACGTGGCATATATAGAGAAATGGTTGGCCAAGTCATCCATAAAAATGGGGCCCACAACCCCCAATTTTAAGAGGCTTTCCCATATCATTAAGAGTGAGATGCTTATGCTTGCTAAGCTAACGGATGAAATCTCAAAAGAAAGAGTTTATATGAAATCTTCAACAAAAGTAACGGATGAAGCTCTACAATTCTTGTGAAACTGCAGCAGCGTGAAATCGCGATTCTAAGGGAGTACGGTACAATCTATCTCAAGAATATCATACGGATCTTTCCCTAGTTCGATCTAACGTTACGTGTTCTTCGCAAAAGATGTGTGTTAGAAGGATTGTCAAGAGAATCGGTTCAGGTATGTTAAGGCTATACCTTCTTTCCTTTTGGCATGATCCATACGATACAAACGAAACGAGCAAATACACAACTTTCATAAATGACTCTATTCATAGAAATGCTAGAGGTGTCTATATTCTTGATTCCTCAAATGGCTATTATTCTATCATTTGTTCATGGGTCTCAGAAAATACGTAAGTTGATAAAGTCTGTTTCATGATATTAATCAAAGGCGTATTGATCTTATCAATTCCGAAAAATCTTATTAACGCACTTCTTATGCATATCATGCATTTATACATGTACGTTGACCCATGACCAGATGGCGTTATATACGCGTATATTATATGTATACAGGATATGGAAAAGGTTACGGAGTTATATACGCACCACCACCTGAACAGCTTGTATACGTTGATGATTTTGCCCACACTGGCCGAGATGATATGATGGGATGCCCTCAGAGGCTTGATGATGTTATGTACGCATATACCTATGCATGATATTACATTTATACACATATGCATGGCATTATAAATAATAATGATTCACAGAATTATTCAGACTTACATGTTGAGTCTTTTACTCCATGTTTCTCTCATGTCTATTGTTTACTGATTTTTATTCCTTACATATTCGGTACATTATTTGTATTGACGTTCCTTTTGCATGGGGACACTGCGTTTCATGCCCACAGGTCCAGATAGACAGGTTGAGAGTCCTCCAAGTAGGCTATCAGCTCAGCGGAAGGTGTTGGTGCACTCCATTTGCTCCGGAGTTGCTTATTTGGTCAGTATGATTAGGACATATATTGATTGGTATGGCGGGGCCCTGGCCCGACCTTTATGATATTTATGTACTCTTAGAGACTTGTAGACATATGTCATGTATACAGATGCTTGTACGGCCTTGTCGGCCTATGTTTTGAGTATATTAAGGATCCTGCCGGCCTTATAGGCCCGTACGTCATATGTATAAGTCGGTATATCAAGTTGAGTCACCCTATATTGAGTATTTCCTCATGTTTTATTCTACTTATCTCACGGCAGCATTTCCATCTCATTTATAGTATTATGATACGAAAAGATACGTTATGTTGGTGTTCGATTGAGTAAGGTACCGGGTGCCCGTCGCGGCCCATCGGTTTGGGTCATCATAGGAGGGTAGTATGTACACAGTCTTTACCCCTACCTAGAGAAGGTAGATAGGTTATTTATGATAGACCCTCGTCTCAAATAAAGAGGAAAACCAAAACAATAGCAACAAGAAGTAACATGAGCTATCATTTTAAAAGCATTAAATCGAAAGAAACAACAACCAGTAATAGAAATCTACGACTAAGAAAATACAAGACTAACACTAATACTACTGTTATGGATGAGGAAAACACTTGACTAACCTTCTACCAATTCTCGACCTCCACACCCTACTATTATGGTTCATGTCCTCGGTAAGCTAGAGCATCATGTCTTACCTAATCACCTCTTCCTAATACTTTTTTGTCTTACCTCTAACTATCCTAAGACCCAACAAGGCCAACCTCTCACAAGGGCCACACCCATTTTGTCCTGAATACCTTCATTCTTAATCTTATATATTTGGGCATGCCCGCACATCCATCTCAACATCCTCATCTATGATGCCTTCATCTTCTGGATATGGGAGTTCTTGATTGACCAACACTCTGCCCCATACAACATAGTCGGTCTAACTACTGCTCTATAGAACTTAAGTTTGAGTTTTGGTGTCACATTCTTTTCATATAGAATACCGGAAGCGAGCCTCTATTTCATCCACCCTGCTCCTATACAATGTTTGACATTCTTGTCAATGTCTCCATTTACTTGGAATACTGACCTAAGATAATTGAAACTTACTCTTTGTGGGATGACTTATGTATCAAGCCTCACGTACCCGTTTGTTTCATGGGTCACATCACTTAATTTTCACTTCATATATTATGTCTCCTGCTCAACTTGAAACCTTTAGCCTCCAAGGTCTGCCTCCAAACCTCCAACCTCGCATCTTGTCAATCAATACAATGTCATCTACAAATAACATGCATCATAGCACCTCCCCTTGAATATGACGAGTTAGAGTGTCCATCTACAGGAAAATACAAACGGGCTATGTTCTGATCCTTGGTGCAAGCCCATCAAAACTGGAAAATATGTCGAATATCCTCCCACTGTCCTCATCTGGGTCTTAGCTCCATCATAAATGTCCATAATCATTGTAATGTATGCAACAGATACACCTTTGACCTCTATATATCTCCATATGACCTCCCTCGCGACTTTGTCGTGAGTCTTTTCTAAGTTGATGGACACCATATGTAAGTCTATCTTCCTCTCCTCATACTACTCAACCAATCTCCTAACAAGGTGTATAGATTTTGTATTTGAATGCCCTAGAATGAATTTGAACTGGTTCTCAAAAATAGGTGCACTCCTCCTCACCCTCAACTCCATCACCCTCTTCCAGGCTTTCATAGGATGGATTAGCAGCTTGATGTCCATATGGTTGTTACAGTTTTGGAAATCACCCTTGTACAAATGGATCATCTTCTTCAGGCATTTTCTTCTTTCTCAACATGATATTGAATAAACCAAGCCACTCCAAGCCTGCCTTGCCCACGTTCTTCCAAAATTTCACTGGAATCTCATATGGCTCGGTCGCTCATCCTCCAGATAACCCCTTCAACCTCCTCAACTCTTATATGCCTACAATACTCAAAGTCACGATGACTCTCAGAGTGTTCCAAATCACCCAGCACAATGTCCCTATCCCACTCTTCGTTCAAGCGTATATGGAAGTATGTTTGGCATTTGATTAAAAATGTATACCATCCATAATTCAACTCAAAAATCCTAAAATATCTTATTCCCCAAGTTTTAAATAGAAAAAAATAAAAAGAAAAGTTGAAAAAATTTGTTGCAAGTTCATGATTTGACAAAACACTCAACAAGCTTTATAAATAGATTGTTCGATAAACAAATAAAGAAAAACACAAAAATCTCAATTTCAATTTTAATTGTACATATGCAGTACATGAATAATGATGTATAACTTTGTATAAATTTGTATATGGAATGCATAATAATGTATACCAGAAAATAAGAGAAAGAAGAAAAAGAGAAGAAAGTATCGAATTTTAATGGAGGCTTATTATATACTAGCAACATATATACACCCTTATACACTAAAAATATATATAATTATACCACATTATACTCAATTATACACTATTATACAATATTGTGTAAGTATGTATAATACCAGTTACACCCTATGTAGATTAGAAAATACCTTATGTCTACCACTACACCTCTGCTTCCCAATTTGGATTTCATATCTGAACGTTTACCTTATCATCACACATACGTCACTCATTACACTCGCCTACATGTCACACCAGGCACAACAACAACATAAAGTTGAGTTTGTTGTTGTTACTAGTCAAACCCCTCTCAGATGATGTTGAGACCTTTAAGTAAGAGGGTAATCAGCCATCTTGGGCAGTATTTGTGAGTGAGGCAATGATTATTTTCTTCTTCTTACCTATTGATGTCCCTTTTTTCTTCACCATTATTGAGCTCTTGAGGATCTTATTCCGGAATATATAGGCTTTTTGAACTTCTATCTTTATCTATTCTTTTCTTGGTTTGTGAGAAGGATATGAAGTTTTTGTTTGTATTATCTAACAGCTTGTTTGGATTGTTGTTACATATCGTTTCACAATGTATCGTATTATATTGTATTATTTGATGAATACAACGTTTGGATAGACTGTATCGATTACCGTCATTTGAAGATATCACGCACCAATAATACTATGAATAAACTTGCAACATTAAAAAGAAAAAAATAGGATATAGATTAGAATTATTATATAAGAAAGTAGGGTAAAGGATAAAATATAATTATTTAATAATAATGTCACGACCCAAATCTCAACATGTCGTGATGGCACCTATCACAGTACTAAGCAAGCCGACAATCACAAAATAACTACGCATTTTAATTTAAAAGCATGATATATTGAGTTTAACAAATGAAAAACTCATAAATAACCGAAAGGAATAGTTGCGACTCAAATACAAAAATCCCCAAAATCCGGGTGTCACCGAGTGCATGAGCTACTAAATATCAACATAGTCAAAACGTCTAATACAACTATTTGGAAAGATAGAACAATATTAAATAAACTAAAACAAATGATAGTCGAGGTCTGTAGATGCCAAAGCAGCTACCTCAAAAGTCTCCAAGCAAGTAATGCTCCAAGTCTAGCAGCCACCGGGTCCAGATGTACCTGGATCTGCACACGAAGTGCAGAGTGTATTATGAATACAACTGATCCAATGTACTCAATAAGTAACAGGACTAACCTTGGGCTAAAAGCTGTGACAAACTCAGAAAGATACAGTCCAAATTCAGATAATAACAACATAGATATGGCAGGAACATGACAGTAATATCTCAGAGAAATATCATAATTAGCTAGTACACAATATAGAAATGTAGACATGCTTTCAAGTTTAACAGTTGAAGCTCAACACTGATAAAATATGCCAAGTATGACTGATATGAGGAATATTACATCTCTATATCGACATGTCAAATGTGCATGTCACATGTATTGCATCACAGTAGTAAACTCATGTACTCAAACTCTTAGAGTACTCAATCTGATTGTCACAACTCTTGCTCATCACACTACAGTACCTGCGCTCACTGTTGGTATGTCTGACTCCGGAGCAGCGGATCCTGCCCAAGTGCTAATATAAAGCTAATATGGCCTGCTGCGGAGTGCAGCCTTATCACATAATAATAGATAGAGCCTATAAGGCATGTTGTAACATGCATCCCGATACAAATATATATATATATATAGAAGGCATGTTGCGGCGTGCAGCCCAATCCACAACCTCACTCACAACATGGCTCTCAAGCCCCAACTCAGTCATCAATCTCTCCAATCTCTCGGGCTCACAAATCTCATGCCAATCAGCCCAAAAAATGATACATGATGTAATAATAAAAGATAATAGAGGCTGAGATATGATATGCAAATGATGGATGTGACTGAGTACATAATCGTAATTTAAGCAAATAGTTCAACAGCACCAATGACCTCAGTGGGTCCTAAGAGAATAAACATATAACCTAAACATGATTCCTAATATGGATTGCAGCTCAGGTACTCTAACACGTAGGGATTACATGAATAGCAACAAGGTTTGATAACTACACAGTACCATAGAATCGACTGAGTCACAATCACACGGTGCACGCCCATACGCCCGTCACCTAGCATGTGTGTCACCTCAATACCAACCACATCACACGTATTGCAGGGATTCATACCCTCAGAACCAAGTTTAGAAGTGTTACTTACCAAAAATCGTGTAAGTCCCTACTCCAACAAGCCCTTGCCTCGCGAATCGGCCTCCGAACGACTCGAATCTAGCCACAAATAACTTAATACAATCAATATAAGATATAGGAATTGATGTCATACGATAAAGCTAAGTTCTTTAACAAAAATTAAGAAGTCAACCCCGGACCACGTCTCGGAATCTGACAAAATTTATAAAACCGAACACCCATTCAATAATGAGTCCAACCATACCAAAACCATCCAATTCCGACCTCAAATTGCCTTTCAATTCCTCAAAATATAGTTTACGAAGTTTCTACAATTTTTTCCAATTTTTCCAACCCAAAACACTAATTAAATGGTAAAAACAATGATAGATTCATGTATATTAACCAAATCCGAGTTAGAATCACTTATCCCGATATCATTTCAAGAATCGCGCAAAATCGAGGTCTACAACTCAAAATATGGAATAATAACTCTAACCCTCGATTTGGGTTTTTAAATTTGCTGCACAGATGTCCTTTTTTGCGAACCCGGAAAGTGCCCTCGCTTTCGCGAAGCACAAAAACTCAACTTCCCAACAATCCTCTTACGCGAATGAGAAGGCTCCCTCGCGAACGCGATGTCCAATGAACCCATGCCTACGCGATCGCGAACCGTCTCCTACGAACGCAAAGGCTTACATGCTTAGTGCCCCAACTGGCTTCTCCTTCTACGTGAACGCGAACACCCTCTCATGATTGCGATGCAGAGCTTCCCCATACCTTTGTGAATGTGTGGCCTTCTTCGCGAACGCGAAGAGCAAACTTCACCTGCCACTCAGATACTCTTCGCGAACGCGAGACCTCTCTCGCGAACGCGTATAAGGAAACCAAACACCAGAAAAATCTGCAGCTCAACAAGGCCAAAACTCAATCCATAATCAATTCGAATCTCACCTAAGGCCCACAGGACACCATCCAAACATACCAACACATCCTAAAACGTCATACAAACTTAGTCGAGACCTCCAATCACATCACACAACATCAAAACACAAATCGCACCCAATTCAAGCCTAATGAAACTAATGTTCCAACTTCTACAATCGACGATGAAACCTATCAACCCAACTCCGATTGACCTCAAAATTTTGCACACAAGTCATAAATGACACAACAGACCTATTCCAACTTAACAAAAGACCAAAATCCGAGCACGGAAAGTCAACTCCCGGTCAAACTTCTCAACTCTCCAAACTTCAATTTTTCCAACTTTCGCCAATTCAAGCCAAAATCACGTACGGACCTCCAAATCAATATTCAGACACACTCCTAAGTCCGGAATCACCATATGGAGCTATCGGAACCATCAAAAATCAATTTCGGAGTTATTTACACATAAGTCAACATCCGGTCAACTCTTCCAACTTAAGCTTTCAACCTCGGGACTAAGTGCCCCAATTCATTCTGAAACATCCTTAGAACCAAACCAACCACCCTGGCAAGTCACGTAACAACAAACAAACATAGAATAAGCAATAAATTGGGGAACATGGCTATAATACTCAACACAATTGGCTGGGTCGTTACATTCTCCCCCTCTTAAACAATTGTTCATTCTCGAACATGTCTAGAACCATACCCGGGGCCTCAAATAGGTGTGGATATCAACTCCGCATCTCCCGCTCGGTCTCCCAAGTAGTCTCCTCGACAGGATGACCCCTCCACTGCACTTTCACTGAAGCTATATTCTTTGAACTCAACTTTCGAACTTGCCCAACCGAAATAGCCACCGGCTCCACATCATAAGTCAAATCCCCATCTAACTGAACCGCGCTAAAGTCCAAAACATGAGACGGATCATCGAAATACTTCTGGAGCTTGGAAAAATAAAACACTGGATGAACACTTGATAGACTAGGTGGCAGTGCAAGCTTGTAAGCCACATCTCCAATCCTCTCAAGCATCTTAAAAGGGCCAATATACCGAGGGCTCAACTTTCCATTCTTCCCGAACCTCATAACATCCTTCATAGGCGAAACTCTAAGTAATACCTTCTCCCCCCACCATGTAGGCAACATCACGAACCTTCCGATCGGCGTAACTCCTCTTTCTAGACTGCACTGTGCGAAGCCGATCCTGAATCAACTTAACCTTTTCCAAAGCATCATGCACCAATTCAGTACCCAATATCCTAGCCTCTCCCAGCTTAAACCAACCAACCGGAGACCAACGCCGCCTCCCATGAAAGACCTTATAGGGGAGCCACCTGAATACTCGATTGGTAGCTGTTGTTGTAGGCAAACTCTGCAAGCGGCAGAAACTGATCCCAAGAACCCCCGAAATCCATGACAAAAACGCGTAGCATATCCACCAATATCTGAGTGGTGCGCTCAGGCTCCCTGTCCGTCTGAGGGTGGAATGATGTACTCAACTTAACTAGTGTGCCTAACTCTCGGTGTACTGCTCTCCATAACTGCGATGTGAATTGCGTGCCCTGATATAAAATAATGGACACCCCGCACAGCGTGAAGGAGAACAATCTCGCAGATATAGATCTCAACCAACTCCGAAGAATGGGTAGTCTCAACTAGAATGAAATGCGGGGACTTAGTCAGCCGGTTCACAATCACCCAAATAGCATCAAACTTCTTCGAAGTCCATGGGAGCCCACCTACAAAGTCCATGGTAATACGCCCCATTTCCACTCAGGAATCTCAAGCCTCTGAAGCAAACTGATTGGCTTTTGATGCTCGTACTTCCCTTACTGACAGTTCAAGCACCAAGCTACAAACTCCACTATATCCTTATTCATTGTTCTCCACCAATAGTGTTGCCTCAAGTCCTGATACATCTTTGCGGAACCCGAATGAATGGAATACCAAAAACTGTGGGCCTTCTCAAGAATCAAATCACGTAACCTATCTACATTAGGCACACAAATCCGACCCTGCATCTGGAAATCCCCATCATCTCCAATAGAAACCTCCTTGGCATCACCGTGCAGAACCGTGTCCTTATGGACAAGAAAATAGGAGTTGTAATATTGACGTCGTCTGATGCGATAATATAAAAAAGACCGAGAAACCATGCAAGCTAGAACCCGGCTAGGCTCCGAAACATCTAACCTCACGAACTGATTGGCCAAGGCCTGAACATCTGATGTAAGTCGTCTCTCACCAACAGGAATATATGCAAGGCTACCCATACTCATCGCCTTTATACTCAAGGCATTAGCCACCATATTGGACTTCTCGTGGTGATACAAAATGGTAATATCATAGTCTTTTAACAACTCCAACCATTTTCGATGCCTCAAATTTGGATCATTTTGCTTGAACAAGTGCAAATGACTCTAATGATCTGTAAATACCTCACAAGACACGTTGTAGAGATAATGCCTCCAAATCTTCAATGCATGAACGATGGCTACCAACACTAAATCATGAACGGGGTAGTTCTTCTCATGAGGCTTCAGCTGGCGTGAAGCATAAGCAATCACTCTACCCTCCTGCATCAAGACACGCCCAATACCAACCCGAGAAGCATCACAATACACTGTATTAAAACCTGACGCTGAAGGCAAAACTAGAACTGGAGTTGTGGTGAAGGCAGTCTTGAGCTTCTAAACGCTCTCCTCACACTCATCAGACCACATGAATAGAGCATCCTTTTGGGTCAAGAAACCCTCCACAAAGCGATAATAATATCCGTCCAAGCCAAGAAAACTCTGAATCTCAATAGTTGAGATGGTTTGGGCCAAATCTTAACCATCTCAATCTTCTTCGGATCCAACTTGATCCCCTCACTAGACACCACGTGCCCCAAGAACACCACTGAACTTAGCCAAAACTCATACTTGGAGAACTTAGCATAAAGCTTCTCCTCCCTTAACGTTTGTAGTACAATCCTCATATGTTGTGCATGCTCCTCCTGACTACGTGAGTACACCAGAATATCATCAATATGACAAAGGAATCAAGATATGGCTGGAATACGATGTTCATCATATGTATGAATGTTTCTAGGGCATTGGTCAGCCCAAAAGACATCACAAGGAACTCGTGGTGACCATAGCGGGTCCTGAATGCCATCTTCAGAATATCAGAGTCCCAAATCTTCAACTGGTGATACCCATACCTCAAATCAATCTTAGAGAACACCCTAGCTCCCTGAAGCTGGTCAAATAAGTCATCAATGCGCGGCAAAAGATACTTGTTCGTAATTGTAACTTTGTTCAACTGCCTATAGTCAACGCACATCCGCACACTTCCATCCTTCTTCTTCCCAAAAAGAACCAATGCACCCCAAGGTGAAACATTAGGCCTAATGAACCCCTTATCAAGAAGCTCTTGTAGCTGCTCTTTCAATTCATTCATCTATGTTGTTGCGATGCAATATGGAGGAATAGAATTGGGTTGAGTACCCAACACCAAGTAAATACCAAAATCAATGTACCTATCGGGCGGCATCCCTTGCAGGTCTACAGGAAACACATCCAGAAAGTCTTGCACTACTGGAATAGAATCAATAGTAGGAGTATCAGCACCAACATCCCTCACAAAAGCCAAATATGACAAACACTCCTTTTCCAACCATCCGTTGGGCCTTCAAATATGAAATCACCCTACTGGAAACATAGACAGAGAACCTCTCCACTTGATCCTAGGTAACCCCAGCATCGCCAACGTCACGACCTTAGCGTGATAATCCAAGATAGCATGACATGGGGACAACCAATCCATGCCAAGAATCACATCAAAATCAACCATACTAAGCAATAAGAGATCAACTCTCGTCTCCAACCTTCCAATGGTCAATACACACG
The DNA here is from genome assembly GCA_005239525.1 of Nicotiana knightiana. Lineage (NCBI taxonomy): Eukaryota > Viridiplantae > Streptophyta > Magnoliopsida > Solanales > Solanaceae > Nicotiana > Nicotiana knightiana. Next base: position 67,811 of record ML410850.1, read on the forward strand.
ACCGATGTACACGATCCACAACAATAGAATTGCCCACCGGCATAGATATATGAAGGGGTGAAATAAGGACTCACAGGGCATATCCCAATTACGAGCAAAATAGGATGATACATATGAATAAGTGGAACCAGGATCAGATAATATGGAAGAATCATTGTGGCATATTGAGACAATATATGTGATCACTACTTTTGAAGCAACGGCCTCGGGCCTGCAAAGAAAGCATAGCATCGAGCCCCACCGCGAGCTGGCTAAGCGGGTGGTGGAGTAACTGGTGCGAAAATCATAACCTGACCCCTCTGTTGAACTAGACCTCCCAAGAGACAGGGACAATACATCCTCACATGCCCAAACTCCCCATACTTGTAGCAATTTCGATCAGTCAATGGTGGTAGAGATTGGATCGGATCTCGAGAACCAGAATAGCTACTAGAAGGACCTGTTACAACTGAACCCTGAACTGATGGAGCACGGGATGAACTCTGAGCTGGGATGGCACTAAGAGATGACAAACCCGAACAAGGACTGTATGAACCATGGCTAGTTGATGCACCACGATGAATCGAATGAGCCATCTGAGCGGGTCTATAAGGACGACCTTTGTTGTGGTAGGACTGTCCTCCAGAAGAAACACCGCTAAAAGCACCCGAACCACGAGGCATTTTGGCCTCTCCCTCCTCACTCTCCTGATTACGGACCTACTCTAGCCGCCTAACAATATCAACCACCTTCGTCGAACCAAGCACCTGATGAATCTCCCGAGTCAGGACGAAGCACAGTCCATAGTTGAGCCCATCAATAAAACTCCTAATCCTCTCCCTCTTTGTGGGAACTAGTCAGATCGCGTGACGAGCCAACTTTGTAAATCTCATCTCACACTGGGTCACTGACATAACCTCGTGGCGTAGCTGCTCAAACGGCCTGCGCAACTCTTCCACACGGGTATGTGGAACAAACTTCTCTAAGAAGAGAACTGAGAACTCGTGCCACATAAGTGGTGTAACGCCGACTGGCCTGCTTAACTCACAGACCTTCCCCATGCGAAGGATCCGCTGGCATTGGTCTAGGAAATCCTAAGCATCCTCCAACTCAGCCCTACTGAACTCTGCAAGATGATCCTCCTAAACCGCTATAGTCTTTTCTGCTACTCGTCACTCATAGATGGACCAACCATGGCCTGAGCCGATGTAACCAGCTGGGATGGTAGTACCCCGGGCGGCGGGAGTTTGAGCACATTCCCCGGCCTGAGAAGTGGCTGGTGCAGCTAGAACTAAAACCGCCTGAGTAAGGCTAGTGCATACAATAAATATCTGGGTCAGAGCCTCCTGAAGGCCTGGAATCACAACATCGGCCTTTACCGCGGTCCTGACCTCTCGCAACCTTAGTTGGTGGTACAAGTAGTCGTTCGCTCGATCCGCTAGCACGTGTCCTCACCATATGTGAGAGAATAGAATAATAGTTTAGTTTATGGAATCAACAAATTCGCACGACGAGAATACAAGGATGCAAAGTTTCCTAATGGTTCGATAGCCTCTCGAAGATAAGTACAAACGTCTCCGTACCGGTCCGTAAAAATCTACTAAACTTGCTCATGACTTGTGAGACCAATGTAACCTAGACTTTGATACCAACTTGTCACGATCAAATATCAACATGTCGTGATGGCCTATCACAGTATTAGGCAAGCCGACAATCACAAAATAACTGCGCATTTTAACTTAAAATCATGATATATTGAGTTTGATAGTGAAAATATCATAAATAACCGAAAGGAATAGTTGCGACTCAAATACAAAAATCCCCAAAATTCGGGTGTCACCGAGTGCATGAGCTACTAAATATCAACATAGTCAAAACTTCTAATACAACTATCTGGAAAGATAGAACAATACTAAATAAACTGAAAAAATGAGAATTGAGGTCTTCTGATGCCAAAACAGCTACCTTAAAAGTCTCCAAGCAGGTAATGCTCCAAGTCTAGCAGCCACCGGGTCCAGATGTACCTGGATCTGTACACAAAGTGCAGAGTGTAGTATGAGTACAACTGACCCAATGTACTCAATAAGTAATAGGAATAATATTGGGTTGAAAGCAGTGACGAGCTCAAAAAGATACAGTCCAAATTCAGATAATAACAGCATAGATATGGCATGAAAATGACAGTAATATCTCAAAGAAATCTCATAATTAGTTATTACACAGTACAGAAATGTAGACATGCTTTCAAGTTTAACAGTTGAATATCAACACTGATAAAATATGCCAAGTATGACTACTATGAGGAATGTTACATCTTTATATCTACATGTCAAAAATGCATGCCACATATAATGCATCACAATGGTAAACTCATGTATTCACATTCTCAGATTACTCAATCTGACTGTCACAACTCTCACTCAGCACTATACGGTATCTACGCTCACTGCTGGTATGTTAGACTCTGGAGGGGGAAATTCTGCCCATGCGCTAATATAAAGCCAATATGGCCCTGCTACGGCGTGCAGCCCCAGCCACAACCTCACTCACAACAGGGATCTCAGGCCCCAATTCAGTCATCAATCTCTCTAGTCTCTCGGGCTCACAAATCTCATGCCAATCAACCTAAACAATGATACATGATATAACAATAAATGACAGCAGAGACTGAGGTATGATATGCAAATGATGGATGCGACTGAGTACATAATTGCAATAACAAACCTAGTATGATCCCAACAGGCGGGGTCTGGTGAAGGTAGTCTGTACGCAGAGCTTACCCCTACCTAATGCAGGTAGAGAGGTTGTTTCCAATAGACCCTCAATTCATTGAGTACATAATTGCAATTTAAGCAAATTCAACGGTAGAAATGGCCTCAGTGGGTCCCAATAAAATAAGCATATAGCCTAAACATGATTTCTAACATGGATTGCAGCTCAATTACTCTAACACGTAGGGATTACATGAATAGCAACAAGGCCAAACTCAATCCGTAATCAATCTGAATCTCAACCCGAGGCCCCCGGGACCCCATCCAAACATATCAACACATTTTAAAACATCATACGAACTTAGTCGAGGCCTCAAATCACATCAAACAACATCAAAACACGATCGCACCCCAATTCAAGCCTAATGAAACTAATGGATTTCCAACTTCTACACTCGAAGCCGAAACCTATCAAGCCAACTCCAATTGACCTTAAATTTTGCACACAAATCAAATGATGCAACATACCTATTCCAACTTCACAAAAAAGTAAAATTCGAGCCAGGTAACCACAAAGTCAACTCTCGGTCAAACTTCTCAACTCTCCAAACTTCAACATTTCCAGCTTTCACCAATTCAAGTCAAAATCACCTACGAGCCTCCAAATCAATATCCGAACACACTCCTTAGTCCAGAATCACCATACGGAGTTATCGGAACCATAAAAAATTTATTTCGGAGTCATTTACACATAAGTCAACTCTTCCAACTTAAGCTTTCAACCTCGGAACTAAATTTCCCAATTCATTCTGAAACATCCCCGGAACCAAACCAACCACCCCGCCAAGTCACATAATAACAAATAAACAAAGAATAAACAATAAATGGGTGAATTGGGCTATAATACTCAAAACAACCAGCTGAGTCATTACAAATAATGAAGGCGAAAATGAGAGAAAATATCAAGGAAACGACGCCACCACACAAAATCCGGCATTTCATAAAGTGGCACTTTTCTTCATTACGGAACAATGAATTTGATGAAATGATACAATAAAATTAAGTAACAATAAAAAAAATATTGTATTTAAAGTAACGATACAATACAATAGGTAACAACCATCCAAACAAGCTGTAAATGTTGATCTCTATTTTCTTGAATGGACCTTATATAAATGAAGCTACTATGGTTGCTTGTTAAAAAAGTGAAGATAAATTTAATAGATTTATATATTTTTTAAGATCTAAATCTGGGTGGGTTAGAGATAAGGAAAAGAGAGGCGTTAGAGAAAGGGAAGAGAATTGGATGTGTTGAGAGTTGAGAAATATCAGTAAGATGGGTATTTTATTTTAGTCTAATTTGTGAAAGAAATTTTACATATTATATACGATAATGACTATTTCCTGTAAGAAAGTAAAAAATTGGGTTAAAATCTAACATAAATACACACAAGATGTACTTTGTCGTAATAATTTTTTTTATTTTCGTTCTTAACAATGAATAACTAAAGCTTTGCAAAGAAAGTGTATCAAGCTAAAGAATGTGGAGCGTATGTTTGTAAACAAATATTTTTTTAAAAGAAAATGTGCAATGCATGTTATTTTAATCAAATTAAACAGTCGACAAGAAATTACAATAAAACTAATTCTAACATTACTAATATTGTTATAAAACAATAAAAGAAGAAAAGAATATTATAGAAAAAAATAAAAAGAGAATTCTTATTGATTTTGAGATGAATTACAATGGAATAGAACACCTTTATTTATAGGGAAAAAGTGACTAAGCCACCAAGTAACAAATCCTAAGATTTCTCTTAAATATATACATTCAGCTTAAATACAATTATATTTATAACACTTCCTCTTGAATGTCCATTCAATAGATAATGTGCCTCGTTAAAACCTTACCTAAAAAAAACTCAGTGGGAAGAATTCTAGCGAAGGAAAAAGAGTACACATATCTAACAATACGCCTTTTGATTGCCTCGTTAAAAACCTTGCAAGAAAAACCCAGTGGGACCAAACCTTGTAAGAAAAAAAGAGTACAACACGTATTAACTCCACTTGATGAGAAAATCAATTCACATCTTTGCGCCTTCACATTCCAATCTTGTGCGCCATCTTCAAAAGATTATTGGTAGAGATTTGATAAATAAATCACCATATTAACTTGAACGAATTTGTTTCACCTTAAAATCATCACCGATTGATGTATTGTCTTCATATGATCTTGTTGAAATCGTCATTTCAATATCTTCACATAGGGTAAAAACTCTTGCTATCATATTATCATACTTATAGTTATAACAAGATATATTTGTGCATAAATTGCACTTAAGATGTGGTAATTCGGGACCAAACAATTCTCTGGGAATTGTATATGCTAAAAGCATTTTAAATCATTCATGGATTGTGATATAAGTATAGTCAAATAAGCCATATAAACAGACTTTAGATACATATCAAGTTTTCAATTCATTCAAGACATATAAGATACATGAAAAGTGATTGCACACACACCATTGACTTTATACTTTTGAGTGTTTTAAGTGCATGTCCAAAACTACATGTCTTTCATATGAAGTCAATTCGATTCGAATTGTGTCTCTTTCATTTGGCCAATATTTTTGTGTCTGTATTTGACAGACTTAAGATCCTCATCTATACTTAGCTTTATGATAGATGTCGTCGACGAACATTTTATATCGGTCCCAACATTTTTTCATAAAGACATAACATAAATATCTCTTCATTCATATTTTCAGGTACCTGAACTTCTCCTGAGATTTTATGAAGTGTTATGTCATGTGATCTTCTATGTCACTTGTCTCCTTATTATGATCATTATCATTTTCTTTACCAAGATTATTTGAAACTGATTTTTCTATACGCATTAAACGTACCATAGACTTTGTCCTTCTAGGACTTATTCTAATAGGAGTATTTGCAATAAGAATATAATTACTTTATTTGGGTCAGGAAATGCTTCTGGCAGGCTTTGCAATATATTGCAGATGAATTATCTTTTTTATGAACTTCAAGTTCATAGTATCTTATTTGAGGATCTAGATGTACAAATGATAATTCATTCCACGTAACTTTTTCTCAACTATTTATAGTGTCTCCCCTCCCCCCCCCTT
>ML410850.1:73889-121512 GCA_005239525.1 Nicotiana knightiana
TTTGTAACATATTGCAGATGAATTATATTCTCCCCCCATGTTAGAAAAACTAACTTGCTTTCTCAACTTTGAAAACTCACCTTTGTGCTTTATGGTGTTAATCAAAATATACACCGCACATTAATAATAAAAAGATGGAATTATTTAGTTCTTGTCCCTGAATCACTTGTGAGGGAGGATGTAATAAACCTTTGTATATAACTTATATCAAACTGATATAAATAACTTTGTTCTCATAAGCAATAGTTGAGCTATTAAGTAAATGCACTCAATAAATTATTTTTCTAAACCAATTGAGATGTAAACCAACTTATCAGATGAGCTATCTTGAATAGAAAATTTGAAAGTTATGCTCTAAATTAAATTATCGAGCAAGTTACCTCGCAAACATCAGATTGCAGGTTATAATAATCCCACATGTAACAATCTCATAGATACATCTTATGTGGTACATGGCAAGTGAATGGGCCCATATTCATCTTTAATATTGTGATGATCCAAAAGGCTATCTTGTGTAAATTTATCAAAAATTATGTTTCGGGGCCCCGAAAGCCTCCGTTAATCTCACCTCGATGTGCTTGCGCAGCCCGGGCACGTAGCCGAGAAGCCTTTATGTGGAAATGTGTTAAACAGTTGAATTTATGATAATTAATGGAATAAAGTTGACTTTGGTTAATATTTTTGATAAACGAACCCGGACCCGTGATTTGACGATCCTGGAGGGTCCGTAGGAAAATATGGGACCTGGGCGTATGCCCGAAATCGAATTCCGAGGTCCAAAGTCCGAGAAATGAATTTTTAAAGAAAATTATTTTCTGAAAATAATAAAGACCTTTTGAAAATAAACTTTGATGTGAAATCTGTGTTACCGAGTCCGTATAATGGTTTCGGAGCCCGGAACATGTTCAATATGTGATATGTGAGTTATCTGTAAAATTTGGTAAGAAACGGACTTGGTTTGACGTGTTTCGGATCAAAAATGGAAAATTTGATAGTTTATAAAGTTTGAGGAAATTCTATGGATTTTTGAGTTTACTTCATTGTTTTGACGTTATTTTGGTGGTTTAGTTACTCGAATAAGTTCGTACGATGATTTTGAAGGTGTGTGTATATTTGGTTTTGAGATCCGAGGGCTCGGGTGAGTTTCGGGTAGGTGTCGGGGTGCAAAAGCGTTAGAAAAATCTGGTGTTCTGCTGTTTCTGATGTTCTGTGATTTACTCTCCGCGATCGCGGTGTAATTCACGCGATCGCGGAGTGATTATGGATGGGGGTTGGGAAATTACCCTACGCGAACGCAGGGCCTGGGTTGCGATCGCGGAGCTTGGGGGTAGTGCTCTACGCGATCGCTAAGGGCCATACGCGAACGCGTAGTGCAAATGCGGGCTGGGGCTATTTTGCCTACTGCGAACCCGACCCCTGTGTCGCAATCGCGATAGGCTGTGTTAGTATACTCTGCGATCGCAATCCCTTCTTCGCGATCGTAATGGTCTAGGTCCAGTACGGCGATCGCTAGAGACCTGTTGCGATCGCGTAGGTCATTTTTGCCCAGCTATTAAAAATGTCCAAAACAGAATCCCATTACGAGATTTTCATACTTTTCACCATCTCCTTCTTCTCCAAACCCCATAGCCGATTTCCAAGCTGCTCTTCCTCCATAACCACTTAGGTAAGTAATCTTAACTCTAATTTCTTCCATTTTCTTCATCAATCATTAGATTCTATGCCTAAAACATGGAATGAATGGTAGAATTCGGGGGGGTTTTGGGTAGAGTTAGGGCTTTTGAAAATTTTAGGAATTCAACCTCATTTTGGGGTCGAATTTCAAAACAAATTGTATATTCGGGTTCATGGGGGAATGGGTTATCGGGTTTTGGTTCGAACCTCGAGTTTGGACCAATCGGACCCGGGGTCGAATTTTGGTTGGAAGAATTATGGGAAATGTATAATTAGGCTTTGGGACTGAGTTATTGATTAATTATTGATGTTATTAAGTCAATTATGTCTAGATATTATCGTTTCGGAGTCAGATTCAAGAGGAAAGGCCATGATTGAGGCTTGACTTGCATTCTTCGAGCCGAGGTAAGTGTTTGGCATAATCTTAGCTTGAGGGAATAGGTATAGAGTCTTATTTGCTATGTGTAATTCATGTGCAACGTATAGGTGAGGTGACGGGTACCTATATGTTGTGGTCAAGCATGCCCGTGAGTCAAATTTTGATGAGTTATTTAATGTCTTTGATATTCTCCGTGTTGTGAATTATCGGGAACCTTGGAATTGGTACCTTGAGGTTACTTCATGACGTAGAAATTTCTTGATTATATGTTCGATTGAGGGTTTTACTCTTGAGATGATACTTCTGAGTGAGATTGGTTGTAACAGAGTCCCTTGCCGAGACAATAGAATTGGGTTGATTATGTATGTACATTTGAAATGTTGCATTGTTAAACTTTCATATCAATTGTTGTTTTTATATTCATCATGCACAAAGGAACATTCCGTGTCGATGATTATTATTTATACACGAGGGAACATTCTGTGCCGATGATTATATTATTTATGCACGAGGGAACATTCTGTGCCGATGATTTTATTATTTATGCACGAGGGAACATTCCGTGCTGATGATTATATTATTTATGCACGAGGGAACATTCCGTGCCGATTGATTATTTCTTATGCGCGAGGGGACATTCCGTGCCGATTGATTATTATTTATGCGTGAGGGAACATTCCCTGCCGATTGATTATTATTGATGCACGAGGGGACATTCCATGCCGAGTCATTATTAATTATGCGCGAGGGGACATTCTGTGCCGTGTGATTTTGAGGCTATGCACGAGGGGTCATGTCGTGTTTTCTCCTGTCTATTTTACTTGTTTTGAGTTGTTATTTCCTGCTTTACTTCTACTTTCTAGTTAGTACTTGATTCTACTGTTTTAGCAATTATTGCCCCTCTTATCCCCAGCATGTTCTTCCCCGTAACTGTATTCTTGTTTATTTTCTGCTATACTATTGAACTGCATAGGTACAATTTGTTTTCGTGTCCTAGCCTCGTCACTACTTCGCACGGGTTAGGCTCGACACTCACTCAGTACATGGGGTCGGTTGTACTGATGCTACACCTGTACTTCTTTATGTTGTGCAGATTATGCAGCCGGACCCAGTGGACCTCATTAGGGGAAGTATCCTTCAGTCCATTCCAGACGACACCGAGGTAGTTCTGCAGGCGTTTGTGGATCTCGATGTCACTGTCTATCTTTCATTCTGTCATCTATGTGTTTCCAGACAGATATATCATTTTATTTCAAACTATTGTTTTTAGCTAAATCTTAGACTGGTTCGTGAGGTTGTGACTCCATTTCTGGGTTTTGTACTTAAAGGGGTTTTTTCGTTATTAGCTATTGTTATTTAGATTTTGTTAATGCTTCCGCACTTTATCTCAACTATCTAGTCAGTGTTTGTTATTTTCACTTGTTAATAAATCAATTCAGTTAATACGTTGGCTTGCCTAGCGGGTGCAATGTTAGGCGCCATCACGGCCTGAAGGTGGGATTTCGGGTCGTGACAAGTTGGTATCAGAGCACTAGGTTGCTTAGGTCTCACAACTCACGGACAAACTTGGTAGAGTCTAAAGGATCGGTACGGAGACGTCTGTACTTATCCCCAGAGGCTGCAAAGTTACGAATAACTTCACTTTTCTTCTTTCATGTCGTGCGATTTGAATTCTAAATGCTAACTGAGTTTCGATTCTATTCTCTCGCAGATGGTGAGAATGCGTGCTTCCTCATCCACCGATCAGCAGCCTGATTCTCCTGTTGCAGCTCTTACGAGGGGCCGAGGCCGTACTAGAGGCCGAGGCAGGGGCAGGGCACAACCCAGGGCCGCAGCCCCAGTAGAGGACCCACAGATAGACTTTGCCGGTGATGTTCCTACTCAGACAGTTCCAGTTGGACCAGCTCAGGTCCTAGAGGGGTCCATTGCCACCCCGGTGCTTCAGGACGCTCTAGTCCGCTTAGTGGGACTCATGGAGAGTGTGGCTTAGGCCGATCTTCTTCCTACTGCACCAGTCGTCTCTTAGGTTAGGGGAGGGACCCAGACTCCTGCTACTCATACGCCAGAGCAGCTAGATCCTCAGTTCTAGGCTCCGACACCTTAAACGGCTGGAGTAGCTCAGCCGGGCATTGTGGCCCCGGCAGTTGAGGGAGCAGCTATGTCAGCAGATGCTTTATGGATATTGGATAGATTCATCAAGTTATTCACTACTTCATTTACTGGTGCACCTCAGAGGATCCCCAGGACTATTTGGACAGTTGTCATGAGGTTTTTCGGAACATGGGCATAGTAGAGTCCAATGGAGTTGATTTTGCTACTTTTCGTCTTTCGGGTTCCGCCAAGACTTGGTGGAGAGACTATTGTTTGACCAGGACAGCTGGGTCTGCATCATTGACTTGGGATCAGTTCTCCGAGTTATTCGTGGGGAAGTTCCTTCCAGTTACTCAGAGGGAGGATCTTCAGAGGCAGTTTGAGTGCCTCCAGCAGTGATCTATGTCTGTCACTCAGTACGAGACCAGGTTCATCACTCTAGCTCGGCATGCCATTATGATACTCCCTACTGATCGTGAGAGAGTGAGGAGGTTTATTGAGGGTTTGGCTCAGCCCATCAGGCTTCAGATGGCCAAAGAGTCAGGTACTGATATTTCGTTCCAGAATGCGGCCAATGTGGACAGGAGGATTGAGATGATTATGTCACAGGGTGGTGGTCAGGGGGCTGACAAGAGGCCCTGTCACTTCGGTCGATTCAATCTAGCCTCATCTAGGGGCAAGATTCTTCCGCCAGAGGTCATCCTCCCCGACCCTATCAGTCGGCACTTCAGGTAGCTCACAGTGCACCGCCAGCTCCTACTAGTACACCACCAGCACCTATCAGTGCACCACCGCTTCAGAGCTTCCAGGGTGGTTATCAGGGTCGACAGGGCCAGTTCCAGAGTCAGCAGCCACATCAGCAGAGCCTTGTTATTCTTGCGGTGGTTCGGGGCATATTTCCAGGTTTGCCCCCGAGGTTCTGGTAGGTCTCAGTATCAGGGTTCCCGTGCCATAGTTCCTGCATTAGGCGCACCCCCACCCCTTCAGCCAGTTAGGGGTGGCGGTCGGGGTACCAGAGGTGGAGGTCAGATTCATAGAGGTGGAGGACATGCCACGAGAGGTAGAGGTCAGGCCGTAGTAGGTCGACCCAGAGATGTTCAGGTTGGAGGGGCTCAACCCCGGTGCTATGTTTTTCCTGCCAGGCCTAATGCTAAGGCTTCTGATGCAGTTATTATAAGTACGGTTTCAGTTTGCAGCAGAGAGGCTTCGATGTTATTTGATCCGGGTTCTACATTCTCCTATATGTCTTCATATTTTGCCCCTTATTTGAGTATGCCCCATGAATCCTTGAGTACTATTGTACATGTGTCTACACCGGTGGGTGATTCTATAGTGGTAGATCGAGTCTACCGTGCTTGCTTAATAGTTATTGGTGGTCTGGAGACTCAGGTTGATCTTTTGCTTCTTGATATGGTTGACTTTGATGTTATATTGGGATGGATTGGTTATCCCCCTATTATGCTATTCTGGACTGTCATGCCAAGACAGTGACCTTGGCCTTGCCAGGGGTGCCTCGTTTGGAGTGGAGGGGGACTCCTAGTCATTCTTCTGGTAGAGTTATTTCTTATATGAAGGTTCGACGCATGGTCGAGAAGGGTTGTTTGGCCTATCTGGCCTATGTTAGTGATTCTAGCACCGAGGTTACTTCCCTGGAGTCTGTGCCCGTGGTTCGTTAGTTTCCAGAGGTATTCCCTGCTGACCTGCCGGGTATGCCACCTGACAGGGATATTGATTTTTGTATTGAGTTAGCGCAGGGCACCCAACCTATTTCTACTCCGCCGTATTGTATAGCCCAGAGTTGAAGGAGTTGAAGGATCAATTGCAGGATTTGTTGGATAAAGGCTTCATTAGGCCTAGTATTTCTCCTTGGGGTGCCCTAATATTGTTTGTCAAGAAGAAAGATGGCTCGATGAGGATGTGTATTGACTACCGGCAATTGAATAAGGTTACTATTAAGAACAAGTATCCTTTGCCAAGGATTGATGATTTATTCAACCAGCTTCAGGGTGCTTCAGTGTTTTCCAAAATTGACTTGAGATCTGGTTACCACCAGCTGAGGATTAGGGCGTCTGATGTCCCTAAGACAGCCTTTCGCACTCGTTATGGGCATTATGAGTTCTTAGTGATGTCATTTGGGCTGACAAATGCCCACGCTGCTTTTATGGAGTTGATGCACCGCGTGTTCAGGCCCTATTTGGACTCATTTGTGATTGTTTCATTGATGATATTTTGATTTACTCCCGTAGTAGTGAGGAGCAGGAGCAGCACCTTCGGGTCGTCCTCCAAACATCGAGGGATAGTNCAGACTAGTAGTGTTTTGGCCCATACCGTGGCCCGTTCTTCATTGTATGACCGTATTCGGGCCAGGTAGTATGATGATCGCCATTTATGTGTTCTTAGAGATAGAGTCAGGCACAGAGATGCCAAGCAGGTTACGATTGATGATGAGAGAGTTTTGAGGATGCAGGGTGGGATTTGTGTACCTGATGTGGATGGTATTCGTGAGTTGATACTTCAAGAGGCCCATAGTTCCCGGTATTCTATTCATCCCGGCGTCGCAAAGATGTACCAGGACTTGTGGCAGCATTATTGGTGGCGGAGGATGAAGAAGGATATTGTAGATTATGTAGCTCAGTGCTTGAACTGTCAGCAGGTTAAGTACGAGCACCAGAGACCCGGTGGTTTGATGCAGCAGATTCAGCTTCCCGAGTGGAAGTAGGAGCGTATCACCATGGANGCGAGCTTGTGTCATTGACGTTGGTGGTTCATGGGACCAGTTCTTGGCTTTATCTGAGTTTGCCTACAACAACAGCTATCAGTCGAGCATTCAGATGGCTCCGTATGAGGCGTTGTATGGTAGACGGTCTCGGTCTCCAGTCGGATGGTTTGAGCCGGGGGAGGCTAGACTGGGTTCTGAGTTAGTCCAGGATGCCTTGGACAAGGTGAAGATCATTCAGGATAGACTTCGTACAACTCAGTCCAGACAAAAGAGTTATGCGGATCGCAGAGTTCGAGATTTGGCATTTATGATAGGCGACCGGGTATTTCTTCGGGTGTCGCCCATGAAGGGCATGATGAGATTTGGAAAGAAGGTCAAGTTGAGCCCTAGATACATTGGTCCATTTGAGATTCTGGATAAGGTAGGAGAGGTGGCCTACAGACTTGCCTTGCCACCTAGTTTGTCAGTCGTGCATTCGGTATTTCATGTATCTATGCTCCGGAGGTATATTGCGGATCCATCTCATGTACTTGACTACAGTGGTGTCCAGTTGGACAAGGATTTGTCTTATGAGGAGGAGCCGGTAGCAATATTAGCCCGACAGGTGCAACAATTGAGATTGAAGAGTTATCCTTCGGTTCGTGTTTAGTGGGGAGGTCAGCCTGTTGAGGCAACTACTTGGTAGTCCGAGTCCGATATGCGGAGCCGATATCCCCACCTTTTCCTCGATTCAGGTAACTTTCTATGTCCGTTCGAGGACGAACGGTTGTTTAGATGTGGAGATGTGATGACCCAAAAGGTCATCTTGTATAAATTTAGCAAAATTTGTGTTCCGAGGCCCCGAAAGCCTTTGTTAATATCACCTCGATGTGCGTGCACAGCCCGAGCGCGTAGCCGAGAAGCCTTTATGTGGAAATGTGTTAAACAGTTGAATTTATGATAATTAATGGAATAAAGTTGACTTTGGTCAAAATTTTTGATAAACGGACCCGGACCCGTGATTTGACGGTCCCGGAGGGTCCGTAGGAAAATACGGGACCTGGGCGTATGCCCGAAATCGAATTCCGAGGTCCCAAGTCCGAGAAATGAATTTTTAAAGAAAATTATTTTCTGAAAATAATAAAGACTTTTGAAAATAAACTTTGATGTGAAACCTGTGTTACCGAGCCTGTATTATGGTTCCGGAGTCCGGAACAGGTTCAATATGTGTTATGTGAGTTATCTGTAAAATTTGGTAAGAAATAGACTTCGTTTGACATGTTTCGGATAAAAAATGGAAAATTTAATAGTTTATAAAGTTTGAGGAAATTCTATGGATTTTTGAGTTTAATTCATTGTTTTGACGTTATTTTGATGGTTTAGTTACTTGAATAAGTTCGTAGGATGATTTTGAAGGCGTGTGTATATTTGGTTTTGAGCCCCGAGGGCTCGGGTGAGTTTCGGGTAGGTGTCGGGGTGCAAAAGAGTTAGAAAAAATCTGGTGTTCTGCTGTTTCTGATGTTCTGTGATTTATTCTCCGTGATCGCGGTGTAATTCACGCGATCGCGATGTGCTTATGGCTGGGGGTTGAGAAATTACCCTACGCGAATGCAAGGCCTGGGTTGCGATCGCGGAGCCTTGGGGCAGTGCTCTACGCGATTGCGAAGGGCCACACGCGAATGCGTAGTGCAAATGCGGGCTGGGGGCTGGGTGCTATTTTGCCCACTGCGAACGCGACCCCCGTGTCGCGATCGCGATAGGCTGTGTTAGTATACTCCGCGATCGCAATCCCTTCTTTGCGATCGCGATGGTCTAGGTCCAGTACTCTGTGCGATCACAGGAGACCTGTCGCGATCGCGTAGGTCATTATTGCCCAGCTATTTAAAATGTCCAAAACAGAATCCCACTACGGGATTTTCATATTTTTCACCATCTCCTTCTTATCCAAACCCCATAGCCGATTTCCAAGCTGCTCTTCCTCCATAACCACTTAGGTAAGTAATCTTAACTCTAATTTCTTCCATTTTCTTCATTTATCATTAGATTTTAGGCCTAAAAAACATGGAATGAAGGGTAGAATTTGGGGGGTTTGGGGTAGAGTTAGGGCTTTTGAAAATTTTAGGAATTCAACCTCATTTTGGGGTCGAATTTAAAAACAAATTGTATATTCGGGTTCATGGGGGAATGGGTTATCGGGTTTTGGTCCGAACCTCGAGTATGGACCAAGCGGGCCCTGGATCGAATTTTGGTATTTTTGGAAGAATTATGGGAAATGTATAATTAGGCTTTGGGACTGAGTTATTAATTAATTATTGATGTTATTAAGTCAATTATTTCTAGATATTATCATTTCAGAGTTGGATTCAAGAGGAAAGGCCGTGATTGAGGCTTGACTTGCATTCTTGGAGCCGAGGTAAGTGTTTGGCCTAACCTTAGCTTGAGGGAATAGGTATAGAGTCTTATTTTCTATGTGTAATTCATGTGCAACGTATAGGTGAGGTGACGGGTACCTATATGTTGTGGTCAAGCATGCCCGTGAGTCGAATTTTGATGAGTTATTTAATATCTTTGATATTCTCCATGTTGCGAATTATCGCGAACCTTGGAAGTGGTACCTTGAGGTTACTTCATGACGTAGAAAGTTCTTGATTAGTGTTCGGTTGAAGGTTTTACTGTTGATATGATACTTCTGAGTGAGATTGGTTATAGCTGAGTCCCTTGACGGGACAATAGAATTGGGTTGATTATGTCTGTACATTTGAAATGTCGCATTGTTAAACTTTCATATCAATTGTTGTTTTTATATTCATCATGCACGAGGGAACATTCCGTGTCGATGATTATTATTTATGCACGAGGGAACATTCCGTGCCGATTTATTATTATTTATGTGCGAGGGGACATTCTGTGCCGATTGATTATTATTTATGCGCGAGGGGACATTCCGTGCTGATTGATTATTATTGATGCACGAGGGGACATTCCGTGCCGAGTAATTATTAATTATGTGCGATGGGACATTCCGTACCGTGTGATTTTGAGGCTATGCACGAGGGGTCATGTCGTGCCTTCTCCTGTCTATTTTACTTGTTTCGAGTTGTTATTTCCTGCTTTACTTCTACTTTCCAGTTAGAACTTGATTCTACTGTTTTAGCAATTGTTGCCCCTCTTATCCCAAGCATGTTCTTCCCCGTAACTGTATTCTTGTTTGTTTTCTGCTATACTATTGAACTGTACAAGTACAATTTGTTGTCGTGTCCTAGTCTCGTCACTACTTCGCCGAGGTTAGGCTCGGCACTTACTCAGTACATGGGGTCAGTTGTACTGATGCTACACCTGCACTTCTTTATGTTGTGCAGATTACGCAGCCGGACCCAGTGGACCTCGTTAGGGGGAGTATCCTTCAGTCCATTCCAGACGACACCGAGGTAGTTCCGCAGGCGTTCGTGGATCTCGGCGTCACTGTCTATCTTTCATTCTGTCATCTATGTGTTTCCAGACAGATATATCATTTTATTTCAAATTGTTGTTTTTAGCTAAATCTTAGACTGGTTCGTGAGGTTGTGACTCCATTTCTGGGTTTTGTACTTAAAGGGGTTTCTTCGTTATTAGTTATTGTTATTTAGATTTTATTAATGCTTCCGCACTCTATCTCAATTATCTAGCCAGTGTTTGTTATTTTCACTTGTTAATAAATTAATTTAGTTAACACGTTGGCTTGCCTAGCGGGTGCAACGTTAGACGCCATCACGGCCTGAAGGTGGGATTTCGTGTAGTGACAAATATTTTCAGCATTCATGGGATTCAATCCCAATTTTAGTTGGTCTATTAATTAATGAGAACACAACATAAGAGAATTCGTAAAGAACTTTCTAGTTCTTTAATATTTACCCATGTGAATTCTTTTTTATTTTTATATATTATACTTAAATCGATATGGCTAAACTAGTTGTGCCAACTGGATAAATTATCAATATTGATAAACTACAGGTTTACACCATGACGTATGCAATTATCAATAAACTCCAAGTTTATTATGACATATGTTTTATATCAATAAACTTCTACTTTATTGTTGCATATTTTTATTTGTGTATTACAAACTGGAGAATAAAGTGGGGTAACTTTTCACATACATATTACACCGCTACAAGTTGTAGTAATAGAAGATATTAAATCTTTCCTTTATTTCTAGTCTTAATATAACCAACCGCTTTCGCTGATACTTTATAAACTAAATAAGTTTCTTTGAGACTTACTACGATATAGTATCTTATTGATAATCAATTTTAGTTCTCTAAAATAGTATAATTGGCTCTTTCAGAGCTCTCAATTAATGTTGTACTACCACATATTCATCAACATTTATATGGTGAATATCTCTTTCAAGGAGAACGTTATACCATTATGGTAATGGTCAAAATCATTAGGCAAGATATGTTCCTTCAATTACTTTTGCCATGTAATAATCACATTGCCATAATATTTTGGTGTAATCACAATAGGTACGCGATCAATGACCATTTATGCTATAATGATGAAATTATTTTCTTGTTTCATCTCAAACCTCTTTCTTGAGGTTAATGTTCCATATGCACTACCATTAGCACGTTCATATTCTTCCAAGAATGAATATGTATTCATAAATCACATGCTGTCACATTCACATAATTGAATAAACCATAATCATCTATATGTGCTTTACAAAATTTCATGTCAAATCGACGACAAACATTACTTTCACAGAGTGAAGGAGTATTTTGAGAATCTTTATTATTCTCATTACCGCAATGATGACGATTATAATAAGTTTGTTTTCTTTCAGACTTATTACATATTGCTACCATATTCTTTTAAGGGAACGAGAATGAAGCAAATTCAGTGGGACATGTTTCCACTTCTTGTGCTCATAATCATACATGAATTTGATTATGGTAAGTCATAAAAATTTTACCACTTCGGGTGGTTATAATTTCTTACAAACTCTATTAAAGTTATAAATAAAATTTATTTATCTTTGCTTGTATTTAAAGTCAAATTATAAAATTTCAAGAGCTTAAAAGAAAAATAGGATAAAATACTTACCTTAAATCCATAATTTATTCATTGGGAAGTTCATGCAACAATTGACAATCATTATGTATAAGTTGAGCACCAGTTGGTCGGAGTCTCATGTTGATAACATGTTATAAAACAATAAAAGAAAAAATGAGTATTGTAATGAAAAATAGAAAGAGAATTCTTATTGATTTCAGGATGAAATACAATGGAATAGAGCACTTCTTATTACAGAAAAAAATGACTTAGCCACCATATAACAAATTTTAAAATCTTTTATTTATAATAAATACACATATTCAGTACTATTCTTATACCCCTACCAATGACTCATAGGAATAAATTATTCCATTCTAATCTGAATAGTTTTTCTATTCCAATTATAGGATTGTCTCTTTTCACGGTGGAGAATTTTACTTACCTATTCATAATAAGATACTTTCAAGACAATGTTGATCGAGGCTTTTCTTTTAAACAAATAAATAAACTATTCAAAATAATACATTTCTAAAAATTAATCCAGACAAAATTTTCCTTTTTGTCTGATCCACTTATATTTGGTAAAACATAAAATCTAGACGTAATGGCTTCGTGGCCACTTAGACTTGTAGGGCTTTTAAAAGTCGATAGACGAACTTTGAATTTTTCCATTTAAACACTCGAACTTGACGGAATGAGTACAAATAAATAGATCCAGTAATGCGTGTATATCAATTGCGCTTACATGTACAACACGTCATATACCAGACTACTTATTACTTGACATGTGTTATTTATGGATCCTATTCTTAAATACTAAATAAGCAAAAAAAAGTTACAAATTAAAAAAAGAAAAAAAGAGAGAAAAAGACCCGTCATCTCCATTTACCCATCTCCTCCATCTTCTCCATTCACCAACCTTCATTACTTTTCTTATTTTTGTTCTTCTTTTTCTTCCTCTTCTTCTGTGTTATTTCTCTCTCTTATTCTATCAAATTTACAACACCACTAATTTTAAAAGCTGATTGATAGCTGCACTGTAAAATACATGAAATCAAGCACCCTCAAATAACCATTAAAAGAAGTATGAAAAAGAAAAAAGAAACATAAATTGATCGGAAGAAAGAACATATAAAAACGTGACAAATCAAGCCGCCAAGAATATATTTCCAATTCTCAGCAAGAAGATTGATCTCTGTTGTTACCCGTGCCATATAGATCACAAACCAACCATGGTGGTCAACATCTTTTAACCAAAACCCCCCTTCACTTCGAAGCAAATTTAAGACCTCATTTTTCCCTTTTTTTGAAATAATTGAACCAGATTATCGAATCGAAACCAAAAAATTCCTGTCAACCCGAATTAATGAATCGAAGGATGATAACCGACCGCTCTCGAAAACCTTATTTTCAGAGGGGGATGGGGAAGTGGAGCCTGGTTTATTTTCTTTCTTTTTATTTTATTTTTAATTTTTTTAGATTTTTTAAAATCAAAACTATTGTAGTCACGCGCGTAATTTTCGTGACTTGCACTCACCTTGTCCACATCATCTCTGTCACTGCCACATGTGGATGGTCAACAATCAACTAGGTTTATCAATTATCAGATATGTGAGTTTGAGTGTTCAAATAGAAATAATATAAATTTGTATATCGACTTTAAAATTCAGTACAAGTTTAACTGGCCACAAGGCCATTTCGCCTAAAAATCTATTAGGCCCGTACTTTACTTTTACCCACGAAATTTAAACTCGTGAGAACGACTCCAGGGAGCTGAAGAGACATGCAAGAAAATGTAATAGTCAAAAAAAACAATTTGATAAAAATAGGGTGTCTAATTGCAATTAACATACTCGAAGCTAATCTATAACTCCTCTTTACACGGTTTAGGGGCTTTCGCTTCGCTTTCATATTCCGAATTTGCAATACAACTCACATATTCTCTCTTTTTCTCTCTGTAAAAGCTTCGGCGCCGCCGCCGCCTCTGGTTGCTTCGATTCACCGCTAAGTTTTCCTATCTCAGCAATAACATACCGGAGAAGACCGTAAATTTACACTCTAGTCTTCCATTTCTAGGGTTTCTGTTTTTTCGCCGCGTCTATCTGTCGTTTCTAGAGAGTTATTTTTAAAAGAATTTAGGAAAAAAAAGAAAAAATGCAACTATTTCAATTTGATTTTTAGATATTTGATTAGTTTTTACCAGATCTGTAATCTGTTATTGTTTTTTCAATTAAGTCGTTTTTTTTCGAGCTAGGATTTGTTGACTTTATTTGTGAAATTAGGGTTAGGGTTTATAGGTGGATTAGGGCTTTCTTTGATATATAGAAGTTCTCATGGCTGCTGGAAGACATGGTGGTTACCGGGATAATGAATTTAGGGGCCGTGAGGCTGAGTTCGAGGTTTCAAGGAGGGAGCTTGGTTATCCTAAGGGTGGTTATGATCGAATTAGGAACGTTGATCGGGATTTTGATGGGGATCGAGTTCATGACAGGAGTAGGCGAGATAGGGGTAGGTTGAGACAGAAGGATGTAAAAGAAAGGGAGGCCAGAAATGGCAGTTATAGGTCCACGTCAAGCAGGAGTGATTCTGGTAGTAGTGATGGTGGAGCGGGGAGAAGTGGGTTTAGTGTCAGGTCCGTTGACCGAGAGCCTGGGGAACTGTCTAGTGAGAGTGGGTCTGATGGGGCTATTGATTCTGACCGGAAGACCAAGAATGCGGCCAATGGGAACCAGTCACCTGTACAGAGCAAGAAACGAAAATTCTCTCCAATTATCTGGGATAGGGATGAAAAGGAAGCGAATAGAATGTCGAAGAGTAGAAATTCACCAGCAGCTGCTAAGCTACTTCCTCCGCCTCCATTGCCGAAGTCATCTGTCCAGTCGCCTAACCTTCCCTTGGAAAGGGTTGAGCAGGTCTCGCCGTTGAATAATAATAATAATATTATTCAGAGCACGGGGCCGTCTCAACATAATACAAATACAGCACTTGGTTCACATGTTGATGCATCTGAATCCCCAGTTGACATAGGTTCACCACCTCCTGACGAAGAGCGATTGCCTGAGCAGGATGCCAGGATAGTAGAAGAAGATGAATACGTGCCTACTATAAGAGCATCTCGATGGGCAACTGACGCTGACTCTCCAGCTGATGAAGGTTTGATTTCAGATGATGATATGCCTCGATTGAAGAAGCGACGAGCAGTTTCACAGTCAGTTGAAATGGGTGGACACAGGAAATCACTAACTCCAGAATTTGGGGAGCTCAAGAGAGACAACTCTGGAGGAAATAGAGCAAGGTCCTCAGATTCAGATGAAAATATTAGGTCTTCCAGCAGAGATAGTTACCAGGACAATGATTTAGATAAGAATGACTCAATGGATGTGGATAAGGACTGTAATTATGATGGTACTAGTGTTAGCCACTCAGATACAGAATCTGAAGATGAACATGATTCTCGTGGTATACCAGAGCCTGCACTTCCTCCACAGAGGCTTGTAAACATGCTGCAGGGGTGTAGAAGTGTCGATGAATTCGAGCGGTTAAACAGGATAGATGAAGGTACCTATGGTGTTGTTTACAGAGCTAGAGATAAGAAGACAGGAGAAATTGTTGCACTAAAGAAGGTTAAGATGGAGAAGGAACGAGAAGGATTTCCCTTGACATCTCTAAGGGAGATAAACATTCTTCTTTCTATTCATCACCCCTCAATTGTAGATGTTAAAGAAGTAGTTGTAGGAAGCAGCCTCGACAGCATTTTTATGGTGATGGAGTACATGGAACATGATCTGAAGGCATTAATGGAGACAATGAAACAACCGTTTAGCCAAAGTGAAGTCAAATGTCTTATGCTCCAGCTTTTGCAGGGTATCAAGTATCTTCACGATAATTGGGTCCTTCACCGAGATCTGAAGACTTCAAATTTGCTTTTAAACAACCGAGGTGAGTTGAAGATTTGTGACTTTGGCTTAGCTCGTCAATATGGGAGCCCCCTGAAACCGTACACGCATTTGGTGGTTACTTTGTGGTACAGGTGAGCTTCATTTTTTGTTCTTCATTAAATTTGAAAATATTTAAGTAGATACTCATGTTTCTGTTGATGTGTGTCTGTATGTAGATGAAGGTTTCTATTGGTTTCTCGCCCATCTGGCTTTTCTCAGCCAGTGATTGAATAGTTTTTATGCATACAGGGCGCCAGAACTTCTTTTGGGAGCCAAACAATATTCTACTGCAATCGACATGTGGTCACTGGGTTGTATCATGGCTGAAATGCTATCCAAAGAAGCGCTTTTCAATGGAAAAACAGAAGTTGATCAAATTGACAAGGTATCTTTTCTAGCAGCTTATGGAGAATTTTACGTGATGTTGGATATCATTTACCATGAGATTTCATGTCAGCTTAATGCATTTCTTGGATTGTTCTTACCAGATTTTCAAAATTCTCGGAACCCCAAATGAGACAATTTGGCCAGGGTTTTCTAAACTTCCTGGGGTGAAGGTCAACTTTGTAAAGTACCAGTAAGTATTATCTTCTTGTATATTCTATCCCTGTTCTTGTTGGCTGGAGATTCATGTTTTTATTTTTGCCACTGTTTTCCCAGGCTTCCAGCTTTGGGTGATTCTGGTTTGGCTTTCTGGCCTCCTTTGATGACAATCTATTGCTGGAAAAATATTTTCATGTGTCTACTAACCCTTTGATTCGTTTGTGTCAGGTTTAATTCGTTAAGAAAAAAATTTCCCGCTACATCCTTCACGGGGTTACCTGTCCTATCTGATGCTGGCTTTGACCTGTTGAATAAGCTTCTAACTTATGATCCTGAGAAGGTGATGGCCATTACATTTGGGAACTTCAAAATTTTGTACTTCATTGTCTTTATCCTTTTTGATTATTGTTTGTGTGACATATTGCAGAGAATAACTGCCGATGCTGCTTTAAACCATGAGTGGTTTCGTGAAGTTCCTCTCCCCAAGTCTAAAGAATTCATGCCTACTTTCCCTGCACAGCATGCACAAGATAGGTAAAACTTCAGTCAATGCTAATTATTAGATGGGAGTTTGTTTAGCTCCTTGGACAGTTATTTGATTTTCTATGTTTTGTTTGTAGGCGTGTGCGAAGAGTAATGAAGAGTCCAGATCCTCTTGAGGAGCAGCGAAGAAAGGAGCTGAAGCAAGGGGTGTTAGGAACTGGTGGATTGTTTGGCTAAGATAAGTGAATAGTGCTCAGTAACTGTTTGAGTTTTGCTTTCTCTAATACTCATGGGGTTGACGTGGTTGAGGTGAGAGCTATGATTGAAAGGAAGTTGCTAAAATTGTTTGCAAGACGATCAGTTCAGCTGTTTTTTAGCAGGCTTATCTGACAATTAGATCGAGAAACAATTCTTTTGGCTGTGCATTATCAGATCTGTTGCAGGTTGACTTACGGGGTGCTGGTGCCTTGTCAAACTCTTTGAGACTGCACGCATGGCAGGGGTGGCATAGTGAGCTTACCTATTAAGGAACAGTTTCAATTGAAACTCGTGTATGTAACATATTTCCTATTGGCAGTGTAAA
Organism: Nicotiana knightiana; assembly: GCA_005239525.1. Classification (NCBI taxonomy): domain Eukaryota; kingdom Viridiplantae; phylum Streptophyta; class Magnoliopsida; order Solanales; family Solanaceae; genus Nicotiana; species Nicotiana knightiana. The sequence goes on from ML410850.1 coordinate 91,316, forward strand.
CAGTTTCTTGAAATTGATTTTGTTACTCAAAACATATGGATCTGTTTCGTACTTATAGCATGTCGATTTTAATCTTCATATTCTGTTTGCAAGAGATGATGGTGTAAAGCAGATGGGGAATTCTTAGCTTTTTCATTGACGAAGAATTCACTGAAACTATTGCACATTTGAAGGTAATGATTGTATCTAGATACATGGAAAGTAATCAAGGATGACATATCTGCTTTCCCATCAGTATTAAACGTTTCACTTTTCCCCATGTTAGCAACTTGACTCTTCACTATTGTTTACTTCACATGCTTTCTTCTGGCACTCTCCTACATGGTTGAGTACATCAATGCTGGACCACAAATGATTATGACACATGCTCCCTTCGTCCCAATTTGTGTGGCACTCTTCCTGTTAGTCCTAAAAAGAATGTCACCTTTCCCTATTTAGAAACAATTTACCTTTGGATTCCTCCTTTGCCCTTAATGAATTGATTTACAGCCACAAAAATGTCTATGGATTGTTTTACACCACAAGTTTTAGGTCTTTCTTGTGTAAATTCCGTGCCGAGTCAAACACAGAGGGAGTAATATATCTCTCATGGTTGATTTTTTTTTTGTTGATAAACCTTAGTATTGAATGATTATAGGATTCTGTGCCGTGTCTTACTGATGTCCAGTTTCAAATGTGATACGATCATGATGAAGTTTCCGAAATTGTTTAAGAGATTTAACTTTGGAAGTTCAATTTCCAGCTTTTATGGTGATAATATGAACACACATGATTGTTTTCTTCTGTAGGAATGATTCTGTGCCGTGTCTTACTGATGTCCAGTTTCAAATGTGATACGATCATGATGAAGTTTCCGAAATTGTTTAAGAGATTTAACTTTGGAAGTTCAATTTCCAGCTTTTATGGTGATAATATGAACACACATGATTGTTTTCTTCTGTAGGAATGATTCTGTGCCGTGTCTTACTGATGTCCAGTTTCAAATGTGATACGATCATGATGAAGTTTCCGAAATTGTTTTAAGAGATTTAACTTTGGAAGTTCAATTTCCAGCTTTTATGGTGATAATATGAACACGTGTGTGTGGCACTCTTCCATGTCTTCTTTTACTATTTAGAAACAATTTACCTTTTGGATTCCTCCTTTGCCCTTTATACAGCCACAAAAATGTCTATGGTTTGTTTTACACCACCACTAGTTGTAGGTCTTTCTTGTGTAAATTCCATGCCGAGTCAAACTCCGCCACATAAATTGGGACGGAGGGAGTAATATATCTCTCATGGTTGATTTTTTTTTTTTTTTGTTAAACCTTAGTATTGAATGATTATAGGATTCTGTGCCGTGTCTTACTGATGTCCAGTTTCAAATGTGATACGATCACGATGAAGTTTCCGAAATTGTTTTAGAGATTTGACTTTGGAAGTTCAATTTGCAGCTTTTATGGTGATAATATGAACACGCGTGATTGTTTTCTTCTGTAGGAATGATTCTCATTTCATGTTTTAGGGACTGACTAAGGTTGTCTCTCTGGATTTATTGACTGCTAAATTAGTATTGATAATAGAAGTTACTAATAAGGCTAAGGTGCATCCGAAGCATCTCTGAGTATTTATTACCAAATATATAAGATTTGTTAAGTATTGTATTTATTTGCCCATGGACGTGAAGTTTCACACACATGATGTTAACTATCACCTCTCGTGGATGACATTTTATCTTTAGATTTTGGTTTAAGTTATGTCTTTTGAAGTTTATTCCAAAGTTATGTTGGCTCGTATCACACTATCACAGAGGCAAAGTCCACTCTGCTCTGGCTGCAAGTATTATCTGGTTTCTATCTAATAAGTTTTGCCAAGCAAGATAAAATAAGATCTCTATCTTGCTAAGAACTATTGATTGGTTAACGTACAAAAAGAAACGTTAATTTTCTTCCTCGGAAACAAACTGTTGATTTGTTATTTTTGCCGACACTATCTAAATTGTAAGTTGGCTTGTTCCTCGATGCATTGGGTTACTCCTGTTTCTCCTTGAGACTGATTACCTATGTAGGAGTGCCTTGGTGGTTGCTTTCATTTTTGTGTTTTGACTTTTTGTATTATGGTACAATGTCACCTCTGGGAATATTTGTACCCATAACCCGTTTGGCTTGCTTGCCAAACATTCAAATCTACATTTTTTTTGGATTCTTTTCGTATTTATATTAGATAGTTTTCAATTTTTACTGTAGAATTGAAATCTGCACATGTCACTGCAGTATCAAGGAAAGCAGGTTGAGGAGCTTATCTACAACCTGGCATACATAGAATTTCAAATTTATTTTCCGTACTTCAGATACTCGTACTGTCTGCCCAAGCCAGTAAGGTACTTTGCTGCCCTCATCTGCTAGAGATGTACAAATGTTCTATATGATATCTTGTGCATTCTTTTCTTGATGGGGGCTTTTAATTTTAGCCTATATGTTTCAGGCTGTATTGATTTTCTGTTCTTTCAATTTTTTTAGTCTTGTGGAAAGATGATAATGGTTTTGTTGTTATCTTCCCTTGGTACTTTTAGAGGCAAAACCTGGAATATCTTTCATTTGTTGCTAGTGTTATTTTTGAAAGTTGATCAATGAAAGAAGGTTGTCTGTTTATTGCTTCATTTTCACTGTTGTTGAGCCGAAGGTCTTTTGGGAACCACCTCTCTACCTCCCCAAGGTAGGGGTAGGTTTGAGTACACTTTACCTTCCACAGACCCCGTTTGTGGGATTTCACTGCATTTGTTGTTGTTGATGATCAATGAAAGAAAGAACTAGTGTTAGATTTGTCTTACATCTCTGCCATTTTGATTAGTTCTATTTTGTGTTTATGTAACTTCATTGAAACAGAGAGCAGCAGGGACTATAACTGTAATTCTCGTTTGCAATCCAAACTGCACAGCTGCCATTCATTAAACTGTTAATTTGTATAAGTCATGTGGGAAACGCTTTTGGCCTTTGAATTCTTGTAACTGCTTGAAGTCTTGACCTCCATATTTCTTTTGTTCAAAATTGATAGTCGTTTGGCTTTGAAATTTTGCTTTGTCGACTCTTCCACATATTGTAAGGATATTTATTTTGGCCTTTGAATTCTTGTAACTGGTAGAAGTCTTGACCTCCATATTTCTTTTGTTCACAATTGATAGTCGTGTTGGCTTTGAAATTCCGCTTTGTCGACTCTTCCACATATTGTAAGGATATTTATTTTGGATGGAGAAGGGTTAGTAATGGTTAAGGACCCTGGCTGAGTTTCTAAGCTTATTCACAAGTTTTTTTTTCCCATAACAGCCCCTGCCCCCCTGATTTGGTTCTGACCAGCAAGAACATGTGAGCCTGGCTACAATTCCCGTCAGAGGGCTGAAATAGTAGTGCAAAGGCTTGTAATATTGTTTTAAGAATTTTCTCGTGGGGTTCTAGGCAGGTAGATTGGAAATGCAAGTCCAGAAGCTCATTTGTACTGGCAGGGAAAGGGGTGGAAGAACATGTTTCAAGGAAATAGATCTGTATATGTTCCCACACCAGACTAAGAAAAGACTAAATATAAGTTGTACAGCTCCTTGAAGTTGGTGGTGGTCCATTTTCAGGTAATGCCAAGGCTAGGAAGTGGAGAGTGGATGTACGAGAAATCACACTGCTGTGGTGGAAAGGGTATGTAAATGCTGCAGAAGGCAAAATTTCTTGTTTGTTAAATGGCAGCTAAAATCATTTACTGGGTAGGTTTTTACCCTTGTGGTTTCTGATAGTTTTCTTTACTTGATTGGGGGAGGTATTTGCGTGTTTTGGGCAGCGCATGGGTGTCCACCGTTTGGTCCTACTGTGCAGAATTTCGCTGATCAGAAATGAAGGGAAAGCAGTAGAGACTGGTCTTCGGCAAAATGAATGTCGCTGAGCACACAAACTCTTGAAGAGAAGTCGTCTGTCTTCTGTTATAAATAGACCCCACCCCCTCTGTTGAATTCATGTAACCAAAGCTTCTGCTGATTTTCCTCACGTAACAAGTGTCATGCAGTCTTCTGATGAAACATAGGGTGGGTTTGGTGTCCGTCATAAATGTCATTCCAAGTAACATTCTGTTGCCCTGTGCGTCGAGACTCTTTTAGGCCTCGGATGTTATTTTGTACTGTTGTGTCTGTGAGCCCAACAAAAGCAGCGTCTGCTAGTTTGCAAAGAAGTGTTCTTGTTGCTGTTGCTATCTCTTCTCCTAAAAATGGTGTTGGTTAATCACTTTTAGGATTGTTGAGAAAAATACTGACAATCCTTTTAATAATAAAAACAATTGTTTAGAGTTTTGTTTGAAGTCTTTATGCTTTAACATGCTGATACTTGTAAAGCTAGGTAAATAAGGTTAAAATTTTTTTTGATCTACTTTTGATGGTAACAAGATGTTCGTTTTGTCAGAATTATGCCTCTGGCTCTTCTACACTGCGACCCTTCCTGTCACACTATTCCTTTAATTTTTTAGTTATTTTGATACTTTTCTGATATTACTATATACTTGCTTGGACCGGAGGTGATGTGAACATTGAGAACCAACTCAAATATGTTCCAATGTAACAACGATGTAGTTTGTCAAATGTTTGAAATCTTGTCTGATCATTTTTATGTGGAAGGGCAGACAAGAGGAAGGCATTCAATCTTTTTTCTCATTCCAATAAAAAGGTGAAAGAAGAGGGTTAGTAGGTCAATTGGCATAAGCGATGCAAAAGATTGAAATAAACAGCGAGTTGCTAGGAAGAGTTGCACAAAAAGTTAAAATTCACATTAATTAAAATCATATTTTTTGTGCATTTATACATTTTGTATGCTATATACAAAAAGTTCACAAATTTTATATTTTTTTTTGGTGATCGAATGTAAATAGTATCTATTGCGGAATAAAAGTGATATTTGTCTAAAAACACGATGCTTTTTTTCGAGGAGTTAAAACAAGGTAAAAAATCATTATTGTTCCAAATTGGTTCATCTAAATTGGAATAATTACTTTAAGAGTATGCTTTTCTTTTTCGTTTGTTGTTAACCAGAAACGAAATCAAAGATAAGATTGCCAGGCGTACCTGTTCCGGAGGATACAACCCTCTCTATTCATATTTCATATAGAAATCCCAAAAATCAAACGGATAGCAAAATAAAAGAAAAATATACTGAATTTGCGCAACCTTGCAAGTAGTCTTGTTAGTTAATCTATTCCCTAGCAGAAAGCACGGACACCGTTGAGTAACACTATCTATGACAAGGATGTTTATTCCTTTCTTTTAAAGTAATATTATGGAAGATCCGTTTATTTGTACTTTATCAATAATGTGAATAACGTAATATGACAATGCATTAAGTGTAACCCGAACGGCTGGTAATATTAAATGGATCCAATTAGAGTGACTCCAATTGTTTCTTGTAAAATTACATGAGATCATCCACAACAACAACCTTGTGAGTTCTCATAAGTGAGGTTTGGGAAGGATAGAGTGTACGCAGACCTTACCCTTATCCCGGAAGGTAGAGAGGCTATTTTCGAAAGACTCTCACTCAAAAAAACGAAAAGAAACAAAAGAGACAAGAGAGATATTGAGATAACATATTAGTTATTAGGTGTGGTAACGAACTGACGATATTTCATGTATCTTCTGAATCCCAAGACTAGTAATATATTGACTTATATCTGAGATGAAGATACTTAGAGGTCGTTTGGTAGAGTGTATAAGAATAATGCTGAATATGATGTATTAATAATGCTGACATTAGTTATGTTGATATGTATTATGCCGACATATTTCTTTTCCATTGTTTGGTTTGATGTATTAAAACATTCACAATTTCTAAGTAATCCATCACTTTATCTTTTTAAAAGAAACATATGTTGAAGAATGTGTATATATGAAAAAGGTTTAAAAAAATTATTTGATTTGTCTACCTATATTGTAGTATAGAACTATTATTTATTTATAAAAAAAAATATGCTAAGTATTTATTTATTAGTATAAATTTTGAATATGTTATTTAGGAATATAATTTTATTCCTCACTTTCTTGAATTATTTCAAATTTGTATTATATAATAGAATATTTTAATCAAGTATAAATTTTGAAGGATATTTTTGTCTTTAACTAAGTTAATGCATGCATTAGTTAATATCATGATTTTCTTACGCATTAGTTATGCATAGGATAATACCAAATAGGGTGTATAACTAATGCCTGCATAACTAATGCATAGATTCAAAAAGTGTACCAAACAAAATATTACTAATACACAAAGCTAATACAAGTATTATTTTACCTAATGCATCCTGCCAAACGACCCTTTATATTACTATTCATGAGACGAAGATACTTAGAAACGCTACGAAGCTGAAATTAACCATAATTCCTTCGTGAGACGCGCCACACTTCTGGCAGAGAGCAAATTCACCTTTTCTGCCTCAGGAATTTAAGCATCCGACCCAGATATCTCAGGGTATGAACTAAGCGATTCATGACCTTATAAATCTTCTATCGTGTCTTTTTATACTCGAAGTAAGACACTATATAACTCAAGAAAAATTAGATGGTCGCAAGCACCATGATGCTCCAAGCTACCTTTAAGTTGTGTAGTTCAAGCACAAATTAGGTGCTGTATCGGTAATGTTGGTATTTTCAATTCTTAAAATTGTGAAAAATCAATTAGCTAACTGACTCAATAGACATAATTATTATTAAGATCAAAATAATCAGGTGTCATACGGAAGCTAACAATGCATACTTTCAACGACAATAAATCAGACAACAAAAGAGAAATATACCAAAAGAGACACAAATATTTAACGTGGTTCAGTCAATTGACCTACATCCACAAGCGAAGATGAGCAATCCAAGATACAAATATTAAAAGAGCAACCTCACAAAGAGACACACACAAGTGACCGGATATACTTGTCTCAAAATTCTCCCTCTAAATAAGACTTCCAAACCTCTTATGGCTATATTGTGGATGCTACTAAATGAGAACGATGGATCCTCAATTTATAGAAGTCCAAAACCGTTTCCTCCATGACCAAATATAGAAGAATTTTATTTATATAGGCGTAAGCTATCTTCCGATCTGCGGCTCATGGTATTGCTTTAGCCTTTTATGGACGCTATGGAATATTCAAGATATAATCTTTTAACAATTCAATCCTTTGTCTATGATGTAGACTCAGTTCTTTATTTTAACTTATGCTGGAGTCTTCTATATGTCTGTCTGATTGGCAACATATACGCTGCATGGATAATACTCCAAAATCTTAAGTGCGTTCATAATGTAACTAACTCTGGATTATTGATCGAATAAGTCCTTCCGTTCCTTCTCAGCTTTCTTTAAATGTATGCAATTACTTTTCCTGGTCGTTCTACCGCTTATTGCATGAATACTTGGCTTATCTTAGTGCCCACACATATTAGAATTCCGTACAACCTATATGATCTTGAATATCATCTTTTGATTTTCTTCTTCTTCCCGTTCATAGCCACGATAGGGGCCACTTTCTTATGGAGTACATACAATGTCATTATGAGACTGTTGTTACAAGACCATATCTTCTTCAAGTTACTATGCTTAGGTTGAAGCCTTCTTCCTTATTTCCTTAGCTGGTCTTTCATTGTAGTACTTAGGGAGGACCTTCTGACTCTTGTAACATCGTGAACTTATTACATCGCATTCTCGATAGAATTTTTGATGTCATTCCCTGCCTATAATTATCTGTAGTTACTTACCTCCACGCCCTTGTGCTTGTAGGGTTTCTTCTAAACTTGATATTTTGACAGTCTTCCCGGTGGAATTCTCTTTTATTTCCGTAATACTCATACGGTACCTTTGGGAGACTGAATTCCCCATGTTGGGATTCACTCTTGTTTATCTTGCACGATCTATTGATTTGTTTGTATCAACTATAGATCGGTATCTATTGATGTTTGTCACATCACTCCATATCATTCCATAGCTAGCCATAACTAGGCTCTTACTGAATCAACTATTAACTAATCGTTGGTCCACTCTCATATCAATATTCTGCGTAATCTTTGTTATTTTCTTTGTCTTAACTTATGTCTCGTACTAGCTCCTTATTTATCAATAACATCTCGGGTAGGAACCCTCACTTCCTCTCCTTAATGTCGTGTTTGCATAGTGTTCTGGAATCGTAGCCTATCTGTAGGCTTTGAATAAGTGCAATCTCATCCCTTTTTCATTTTTGTCGCATTTTTCCTTTATCATTCCATAGGTACTAGAACCACTTAATTCTGACTTAATGTCACATCGCTCCATATTCCCCCCTTTAGGGGAGTACTAAGATTTAGAGCTACGACGATCTACCTATAAATGTTTTACCTCTTCACCTTTGGCATCTTTTCACATCATTGATGATCCATACTCGCCTTGCGGTAATCCGTCTGTATCAAGGATAACAAAATTCCTTACTCACGAGGGAGACACCTAGTGTAACTGGCACACACAGTCCCTTAATCTTAACTTTGGTCACATTTCTTGCTTTAGGGAAACATCTTCCTAAATGACCTTTAAAAGTTATTCTTCTGTCATCCATTCTATCATCGCCGAAACGCAATATGAGATTCTCATGATGCCGACCATTACCAAATCACTCAGTCCCTAATTCATGTTTAATTTATCTTGTTCACCAATCCATACTGATTTCTATTACTCTAGGGGGTCTAACTTTTCCTTCTGGTAATCACGTTAGAGTCACGAACTTATTTCTCGAAATGAGGATGTGACTTTGTGAACTATACTCTTTTGTTACCTCAAGGCCTGTATACTATGTAATACTGTCATTTCATTCTTTTTCCTACCGTTGTCATCCAGGTATCACATCTTACTCATAATGCTTCATTAACTCTTTTCTTATTTCCTGTTCACATTTATGTCCCACTTTATTCTGAAAACTCAAACAAGATATTCTTTTGCTCTTAGCTCCCCTTGCTCCATCCATTGGCTCTTCGAGTTGCTTAACATTCTCGCTCTACTAGGGACGGGAGCCGCACTAAGATAATATTTATTCCTTCCAGGATTTCAGTGCCTATCTTCTGAATTCTTGATCAAGCTAGTATTCACATCTAATTGTAATATTCTAGAGTGTACCATTGAGGTGTCTCACAAATCTATTAGCATGTTTGCAGTATCCTTTGAAAATGTCAACTAACGCAAACAATCCATCCACCATTATGGGTCACTCTAACCCCAGCCAGATCCTGATATCCCGTCATTTTCTTAACTACACCTGTTAGCCCCCATAGAGCATAACTGAGATGGGTGTGGACAATTATACATACCTCTATTACTGTTGAAGGTAACTCACAATGCCTATATTTTTCTGCCTGAGTTGAAAATACCGATAATCTTCATTAACTGGTACCTTGTACCTTTCTCATCTTGCTTCTTTTACTTGTTGAAATTTGTATCTATCTTCTGAATCTCTCATTACCTTTCACCATAGGGGTGGATAGATATTCTTGCATTAAGTCTCCTTATGAAGAAGCTTACACGTCTTAGTACGCACATGATCCGCTGAAGACCTTAAATTTACCCATCATTGGAGTGATGCAAACTCGAGTTCCTCTAACTCAACACTTCCACAACCACATGAAATCTCTTACCAACTGTCTTTTAGTTGTAGGTATCATCCTATTACGAGTAAAATAGAGTTTAAGAGTTTGAATTCTTACAACTGAGCTCTACCACATGATCTAGAGTAAGAATAAAGAGTGACAGTCCTAAATTCCCTGTAGACGAACTTATAAGTGTGGTGCACGACACACCCATAAACAAGACTCTACTAGACACGACTTGTAAACTCCCTAGGACATAACTGCACTGATACCACTTTTGTCACGACCCAAACCAATGGGCCGCGACGGGCACCGTGTACCTTACTCAATCGAGTACCAACGTAACATATCGTTCTTATCATACTATCATTGGTAAACTGGGCCAATATGGCCACAACTCGTAATGTATAACTATAAGTGGGAAAGCACTGTATCAATGAACCATCTTTCTTAAAACATGAATACATATGGGCCGTCAAGGCCTCTGACATACTGTACAAAATAAACCTCTGTATATAAAGCCTCTAAGAGTATTAGACATCAAATGGGATAGGATAGCAGCCTACCCATAAGTCTGTAGCAAAATTCTGACATGATGACTCATAGACTCCGCTACACTCCGAATGAGGTGGAGTCTTACCGATCCTTCGCTGAATGCTAACCTCATCTACTATGAGGGCTCGTCAAACTGATTGTCTATACCTGCATGCATGAATGCAACGTCCCCAAAAAAGGACGTCAGTATGAATAATGTACCGAGTATGTAAGACACATAAATAAGTATATAAAAGACATGGTAGAAACATGGAGTACATGACTCAACCTGTAAGTCTGGATAACTTTGTAAATCATGAAATACTTAGTGTCTTGCATCTGCGTATGAGTGTCATGTCGTGCATAGGTACATGTGTTCATAACATCATCAAGCCTCTGAGGGCATCCCATCATATCATCTTGGTCACTGTGGGCAAAATCATCAACGTATACCAGCTGATCAGATGGTGGTGCGTATATAACGTCGTAACCTTTTCCCTATATATATATGCGTATATAACACCATCTGGTCATGGGTCAATGTAAATGAATGCAATGCATGAGAAGTACGTCAATAAGATCTTTCGGAGTGTCATAAGACCATTATGCCTCTGATTAATATCATGAAATCGACTTTATCAACTTACGTATTTTCTGAGATCCATGAACAGACGATAAAATAGTAAGACTTATGGGAAAACAAGAATATATGCATCTATAGCATTTCTACGAATAAAGTCATTTATGGAAGTTATGCATTTGCTCGTTTCGTTTGTGTCGTATAGATCATGCCAAAAAGAAAGAAGGGATAGCCTTAACATGCCTGAGTCGGTCTCTTGACAATCCCTCTGACACACTTCAATTGTGACAAAACACGTAACGGCAGATCGAAGTAGGAAGAAATCCATATGATATTCTTGAAAAAGATTGTACCGTGCTCCCTTAGAATCACATTTTACGCTACTATAGCGTTATAAGGGTTCATAAGAATCCCCTTGAGAAAGAAAATTCCATCTGTCAGAGTATCCAACTTTGCTAATCTTTGCAAGCAATGTTATCAAATGAGAAACCAAATAAGCAATGTTGCTGGTCCTATTCTCTAAATTAATTCCCAAATAAGAAACCAACCAAGGCAACTTATGTCCTATCTCTAAATTATCCAAAGGAGAATGTGTAATCAAGGAAACTTTATGTCTTTTGACTCATCATCCACATTTTGCCACTTTGGCTTGGCTTAATGCTATGTGGCAGCCCTAAAGGAGATATTTATCCACTTAATTATCATAATTAATTCCATAATTATCCCCACAATTAATTAATTATTCACATAATTAAGTATTATCTCAAATTACTTAAAATACTACTCATTTTTAGCACACATTATACCCCTCACTATCATGGTCGTGTGTTACCTTGTATGACACTAGTCCATAAATATTGGGTATTATTGCTTGGACCGTATTTTATCTCAAATTGCCAAACTTCGACGAAACTCATCTTCTTCGATTTGTTACCCCCTCACCTTCACGAATTTACTTATCACTTGTTTGAAATAACGTAATACTTACAATCTCAAAATAATCTCATTCCTGAACTTATGTCGCTTAACTTACAACGAAACTTTAACGTATAAAAAATGCGGGATGTAACATCTCATTTCTGAGCTTATATCAATTTACTTATGGCGTATTTCCATACACAAAAACATGAGGGTGTAACATTCTTTTGGTCCTGAATCAACTTCTTTTGCTCACTTTTCGTCCAACTTGCTCCTACATGTAATAATGCACGTAATGAGCATGATTTACTACAAAAACTCATGCACCCTACCGTAACCACACAAGTTTTGAGATGAAAGTACACCAAAAAATATGCATTTTTGGCTGTTTATCAACATCCCACACTTAAACTCTTGCTCGTCCTCGAGCAACTTTCAAAATTACGCACAATGGCAAGAAACACATTTCAAAATATACTCAAGCATCATTACAATGAAAATGGCCTATACCAACACTTAGAATTCAACATGATAACTATTGACATCTTTCTTCAAAAGTAGACCCATGTCAAGACTATTTAAAATATTTGTGCGACTTCTTCTAACATCCTAACATCAAAAGATGACTCCAATACATTTCCTAATATGACTCACTTATTGTGTCAACTAAAAATGCTCGGACTTAACCAATCACCACAAACCAAAGCTTGAAATTAGTCCACACACTCAAATATGCATTCAAGTATAATTTATGGACTTACAAATTGAAAGAATTTGCTCACTCTCTCAAAGAAATCCATGTGCATCCCGAGGTTGTTCTATAGGCTTGCTCGTAGTGTATGTCTCTACTAATTTAAGCTTGCGAAGTCTCGGATCAACTAGATCTTTCCAGTTTGTAATGTAGGCTAAGGGATGTGTAGGATATATTTGGATATAGTGACCAACCCTACTAAGCACTTTAATACACTACATTTAACTTTCAAATACATACTTTCATGACCAATTCAAGCAATGCTACGAAATCATATACAATTTAACCCTTCTTCTTTAAGTACAACTATGCATTCACTAGCCCGGATTAAGAGGAATAGGAAGTGTATTTTATTTTCAACACTCTCCAAACTTGGGTTGCCGGGCTAATGAACTTTCAAAACATACGTGCACCTTTTGGCCTTTCCGTGCTTCTAAAGCTACCCAACTCTCACCTTACTCTTCTAGCTACTTAAGTGCTTTCGGAGGTAAAGGTTCAAAAAGATCTAATTAAGAACAAAAAGGTAATCGTCTTGTAATGTGGGTGCCAAAGAAAAGGTTTATAGGCTCAAATGGGCTCTATAAGGATCAATTTTATTTATGGTGGCATACAAGCTCAATGGACAATCAAAGAGACGGCTACATCATCTCCTAGACTCACAAAGCTTACTTATTTTGCTTCGACTAACACACGGGGCAAGTTCTAGACTAACATATGATAACACAAAATGTAATCAAGCCTCACATCACACAATGCACATGATTCACTCTAGATGGTTCAGACCCGACACTCTAGTTAAACAACTAAGCACAACCATCCTATTAATTCAACACATGGAAAGTGATAGTAGTCAACAAATGAACTTAAGTACCAAAAGAAAGTCACATATATTCTCAAGGCATGTGGGCACATAGAATACGAAGAAGATAATCAATTCAAAGATTATATCTCTAAGTCCTGGCATAAAACATGTCAAAAAGTATTGATACTCAAGTTTTTCCATTCCATTATCAATTCTACAAAAGAAAGAAAAAGAAAAATCTTTTTGCATTTTCCTTTAGACTTTAATTCCTCAAGAAAACTGTTAAAGAAGTTCATCGTCGGGAAATGTCCAAAAATCTTGAAAATTCTTCCTAAAAAAAATTACTACCCGGTTCAAAGAAAATTGGCATCCTCAGGAAAGAACCGTGGTTTAAAGAAAATTCGGGATTACGCAAATAAAAAAATAACTACAATTGTACAATTACAATTCTGACATCCCCACCCCCACACTTAAGGATATGCACTGTCCTCAGTTGCAAAAGGTCATTAAAAAAACAAAAAACAAAATAAAGCTCAAAAGTAGAGTGGGTGTCAGAAGCTCCCTGAAAATCACTCTGGCTGTGGTGAGGACCAGCCGTGACCATCGGTCCTCAATGCTGATGGGTCCTCCAAAGTGACACCAGACGTGTCGACTGCCTCTATCAGCTCACCCTCTCTAGCCCGGATAGGTCCAGTACTAGCAACGCACACAACTTGCTCACCAGCTCCAGATAGGTCCTCAACTATTGTGCCCTCAATGACACTCATATCCATCAATATCCCAATGTGTGGTGGCCTCGGCCTACGAACTTCCTCAAGTATCTTAGCAAACTGCTCTCTCATCCACTGCTCTCGTGTCTCTTGAGCATCTAGCAAGGCATAATCCCGCGTCTTCAATTCTTCTCTCAACAAACGGATCTCGTTCTCCATAACACTCAAGCACTCATCAGAGATTTTCTTCTTAGATTTGTCCCCAGATGGATCTTGCACACTGCAAATGTTATGTAATTCTTTTTCCATTACCTGCAGCTTCGCATCAATGGACATAGGCAACTTCACATTGCCCCTCTTAGCTCGCCTCATTTTTAGCTCAAACTCCTGCAAAAGTGCAGTTAGTGTGTGGATGAAATAAAGTCCCCACTGCATGTTATCCCAGGTCCTGTACATCTGGCTCCGCATCACTTCCCCAATATTCACATCAATACCTGTCGTCAAATCAAAAATGAGAAAAACACGCTCCCATATGACAATAGTCTTGTGTGTTGCAGACATCAGTCTATTGCAGACCCAATTTAACCATGCCCTAGATTCTTTGTTCGATTACTTCTTCGCTAGGCCTTGGCTCTTACTCCACCTAGCACCAGACGATGGATCACATAGAACTTCTAGCATACGTGTCCGATTAGGCCGTCGTTCTCTCCTCAAATATTTTGCCATGGATCGTTCGGGAACATTGTAGAACCTGTTGATTGCCTCTGCGGAGATGTCAACCTCATGACCTCTAACCCAAATAATGTCATCACCTTTGTTAGGATCCCAGTTGGAATATAGTCCTCGCACGAGTGTCAAGTTGGCCTTTCCTTTTGGTCCCTGTGCAAAGTGTGTCCACCCTCTCCGCTTAATCTGTGCCACTAAGTTCGGACAAGCCTTACCGGCAACCGTCATGTTCAATGGTCTTTCATACATCTTGGGGTTTACCTGTTTCCATTTAGTGTCACCCCACAATTTCCAAGCATCCTTACTCACGTGCTTATCTTGCCACCTTGCGTTGTTAACTGGAGAACTAGGTTCGCCTTCGCCTTCAGGTAATGGAATTATCATCTCATCTTCAGAGTCATCAAATTCAGACTCAGACTCATACTCAAACTCCACAATCTTCTTTGCTTTACCTTTCCCCTTCACCTCAGCTGCTTTTCGCTTCTTAGCCGGAGGCGACTTAGAAGCTCTTTCTCGGATTTGGTGTGGAACTTCTCTTTGCCTAGATGGTTGTGGGAGTTTTTGCACGGGAATCTCAATAATCATAGCAATGGCCCCATTAGCTATCTTAGAACTCCCAGGTGCCATATGATCTTTCTTTCTCTTTCCCCTCTTCTCTGTAATTGCTGTCTCCGATACGTTCTTGTCAGTTGATGTCTTTTTTGGGGCAGGCTTGCCAGCACTTCCTGCTCCATGACTACGAGTTGGTGTTTTGGAGATATCCAAAGTACCTACAGAGGAAACAATTAGTATTCTCAAAGTAAGCATGCAACATCAAGTCATTAAGAGTAATTCAATGGGTACTCAGAATGCCCCAACTGTGCCATTAGCATCTTTACCAAAATCAGTCTATTCATGTAACTTTCAGATTTTTACTCCGATGATTGATATTACAACATACAAGTAATACAGTACGATTGAAACTTCAAAGAATAGCCATTACACCATAGCAGTTGTTCGACAAGTGATAACAATTAGCACACTAACAATTTGTTCATGATTCTTCTACAGTTAACAACAAAAGCACAATGTGTAGCATGCTACTGAGCAGTCCCTTCACAACCAGATGGGGCTGCTGTAACCCGACCACATATCATTCAAGTGCGACAACTCAAATTCTATCAATTTTTTTAAAAAAAAAAAAGCAATTTAACAATGAGTTCACCAAATGTGCAAAGATATTACAATTACCCTCAACTATAGACAGACATCCAGCGTGTATATAATCTACGGGTAGCACACATAACTCATACAAAATCCCTGGGCGAAGGCAACACACTTTTGTGCCTAAGTCGGCCACGATTTCACTTTTATCCAAAACGAATGCAAGTGATGCGCAACAAACCTAAATAGACACCCCACCCTCAAGAGAAGTTCATAATACCATTGGACTTAGGCAGCTACTCAGACTTCACAAAGCCTATTGAAAATCTGCCATCGGATACCTTGTATGCACAATTCTCTGTTGCTTCTTTTAATCACATTGGTATATGGTTTTCCCTCCCAATTTGAGTGAGGTGGTGGGAATTTTAGTTTCCCACCTTACCATGTTTAAATAATAACCAATTTCAAAAAAGATATCTTTGTAATCAACTATCCTAAAGAAAATAAGTAAAGAAATAGAAGAAACAAAAGAAAGAAAGAAAAAACATAAAAAAGAAAATAAGTGATAACACAAAGGTTGGGAGATCCAAGAACTTAACAAAAATAAGTAGAAGAAATGCGGAAGCAGTAAAGAAATGCAATGAAATTGAGAAATTAAGAAAATAAACTAGATATGTGGAAATTCAAGGAAAAATCCAAGAACCCCGAGATTGTGTTAATCTAGATTTTGACAGATCCTAATGACAACAAGTTGGTTATGAAACCAATTTCCTTCACTAGATATAAACTAATCAAGAGCTAGATTCGGATCTTGACTTCTAGTTTGAATAACTTACGACAACAACTAGTATAAGAAACTAGTCGCCTTCGAAGAATATCAAAAGAAACCAAAGATATCACAAGAAAGAAAATTATCTTACTAACTTAAACTATGAACTAGTTAGGGTTTCAAGATAAATCTCAAATTAAAGTTCACAAAGGTTCAAAAGAACTCACAATAATAATATTAATCTTCAATATTCTGCATTACAATGAAAGACAAGCACCCTTTATATAGTAGTAAAGAAGGAGCTAGTCAAGACTTCAATAAATGAGAATCATATTCCCTAGAAGCATAGAAGACTACCCACACTAAGACCAATATAGTCAACATACACATAGAACAATGCAAGTCAACATAGAATAGAACAACTATTAAATATATATTCTAGAAACTATTTTTGGGCTTATTTTGGCTGCTGAAAATTCTTCCTTTTTGGGGCATATTTGGGCCTCATTCCATCTCCTCTTGAACTTTAATTTGGGCCTCTAAATAGTTGTAAGACTTGGCCTAAATATCCTCCTTGTGCTAGAGCTCTTCTTCTATCATAAGACACTTTTTAATTGCCAATTGAAGCCCATTAAGCTTGTCTTGAAATTTCTTTGTTTGAGAACTTGTCATATCCTTCTCCTTTAATGATGTTGAGATGCCATGTATGCTATCATTCCCCTCTTCTTGAAGAGAATTCATCCTCGAATTCGAACCTGCATCAAACAAGGAAAGATCAGAAACATTGAAGGTAGCACTAACTTGATATTCACTAGGAAGGTCAAGTTTATAAGCATTGTCTCCAATCCTTTCAAGGACTTAAAATGGCCCATCTCCTCTTGGATCTAATTTGGATCTTCGTTTGGCAGGAAATCTTTCCTTCCTAAAATGCACCCAAACTAAATCTCCAGGCTTAAAAATAACAGATTTTCGCCCCTTATTTCTTCGTAAGGCAGTTTGTTCATTCTTCCGTTCAATTGCAAGCCTTGTATGTTCATGAATCTTCTTCATCATTTCAGCCTTATTCCTACCATAAAGATTGACAATGTCATTAGTAGGCAAAGGAAATAAATCAAGGGAAGTGAGAGAATTAAATCCATAAACAACTTCAAAAGAAGACTTACCAGTAGAAGAGTGGATAGTTCTATTATAGGCAAACTATAGCATGGGAAAATATTCTTCCCAAGAAGTTAATTTTCCTTTTAAAAACAGCTCTCAACATATTCCCTAAGTTCCTATTAACTACTTCAGTTTGTCCATCAGTTTGTGGGTGACAAGATATAGAAAATAGTAATTTAGTTCCCAACTTTGCCCAAAGAACTCTCCGAAAGTGACTTAAAAATTTAGCATCCCTATCACTAATGATAGTTTTAGGTATGCCATGTAATTTAACCACTTCCTTCACAAATAAATCAGCCACATGTAATGCATCATTAGTCTTTAAGCATGGAATAAAATGAACCATTTTTGAAAATCTATCTACCACCACAAATATACTATCCTTAGCATACTTAGTTCTAGGAAGTCCTAACACAAAATCCATAGAAATATCAATCCAAGGAGAAGTAGGGACAGGTAAACGAGTATAAAGACCATGTGGTAACACTTTTGATTTGGCTTGTTTACATTCAAGACATTGAAAGCACACTTTTTCGACATCCTTTCGCATGCCTGACCAAAAACAATGTTCAACAAGTATATCCAAAAAGAACCCATCTTGAAGATTGAATCTCTCATAAGGACCCAACTTACATTCTGGAAAAGCCTTACCAAAATCAGAATCATTAGAATAAAGTCCCTTGATTAGATCAAAACCCATCAATTTAGAAGTAAGAGAAGAAACCAAGACATACCTTCTTGAAAGTGCATCAACAACCATATTCTCTTTTCCTTACTTGTAAGCAATCACATATGGGAATGTTTCAATGAATTCAACCCATTTTGCATGGCGACGATTAAGCTTAACTTGGCTCTTCAAGTATCTCAAGGATTCATGATCAGTCTTCACCACAAACTCTCTTGGCCACAAATAATGTTGCCTTGTAGCTAAAGCCCTTACCAAAGCATATATCTCTTTGTCATAAGTTGAGTAGTTCAATGTAGCTCCACTTAGATTTTCACTAAAGTATACAATGGGCTTTGAGTCTTGCATCAAAACAACACCTATTCCTTTTCCATAGGCATCACATTCAACCTCAAAAGACTTAGAAAAATCAGGTAACTGCAAAAGAGGAGCCGGACACAATTTTTCTTTCAACAAGTTAAAAACATCATCTTATTCTTTTCCCCAAGAAAAAACCTTATTTTCTTAATGACTTCAGTTAAATGAGCAACAATGTTGCTAAAATCTCTAACAAATCTCCTATAAAAACTAGCAAGCCCATGAAAACTCCTAATTTCAGTAACAGTATTAGGTTTAGGCCATTCTTTGATTGCCTTGATTTTCTCTTCATCAACTTCAACTCCCTTAAAACTAACTACAAAACCCAAGAACACCACACGATCCACACAAAAAGTACACTTCTTAAGATTTTCAAACAAGTGTTGCTTTCTAAGAACTTTAAAAACCTTTTTTAAGTGTTCCACATGCTCATCTAGATTTTTAGAATAAATCAAGATGTCATCAAAATAAACCACCGAAAATTTCCCATGAAATCCTTAAAAACATGATTCATCAATCTCATGAAAGTGCTGGGTGCATTAGTCAAGCCAAAAGGCATAACTAACCACTCACAAAGCCCATATTTGGTCTTAAAAGCAGTTTTCCATTCATCTCCAGGATTCATTCGAATATGATGGTAAGCACTTTTAGATCAATTTTAGAAAAGATTTTGGATCCATGCAATTGATCCAACATATCATCAAGACGAGGGATAGGATGGCGATACTTTACCATTATCTTGTTGATTGCTCTACAATCCACGCACATCCTCCAAGTTCCATCCTTTTTGGGTACCAATAGGACGGGAACAGAGCAAGGGCTCATGCTCTCTCTCACAAAACCTTTCTCAAGTAACTCCTCAACTTGCCTTTGAAGCTCTTTTGTCTCTTCTGGATTACTATTATAAGCAGGCCTATTTGGAATTTGTGCTCCAAGCACAAAGTCAATTTGGTGCTTAATTCCACGTAAAGGTGGTAGACCTTTAGGGATATCCTCAGGGAAGATATCATCAAAATCCTGCAAAAGAGAAGAAACACTACTTGGCAAAGAAGAAGTTAGTAACTCAGAATTAATCAAAACTTCTTTGTAAGTAAGTAGTATAATGGGCAGCCTCTCTTTTCTTGCATTCAAACACTCTTTGGATTTTATGTACAAACTCTCCTTTTTCTTTTCCTTTGCCTCTTTTCGCTCACCAAAACTTTCCTTTTTATCACTCAAACTCTCTTTTACCAATTTGCTCAAGTTGCTGCGCTCTATATCTCTCTCTTGGCCATCTCTATTTTTTTTAGCTCTTGGCCTTCTTTATTTTCTTTTCCCTCAAGCTCATTTTTTTTTCTCCCCTTTGTTTTACCATTTCTTCCCTCAATCTTTTTTGATCCTCAAATACTTGAGAAGGACTTAAAGGTGCAAGAGTATACTTGCCATTAAGCTCAAGAGAATATCTATTCTTTCTTACATCATGAAAAACATTCCTATAATATTGCCACAGACGACCTAACAAGATGTGACAAGCTTGCATAGGGACCACATCACAAAGAACATCATCCACATACCTACCAACATTGAAGGAAATCATGCATTGTTTGTTGACTTTCAGTTCACCACTATCATTAAACCATTGGAGTCTATAGGGCTTAGGGTGTTTCATGCATGCAAGCTCTAACATGTTCACCAAGTGTGAACTCACCACATTAGCACAACTACCACTATCAATAATCATAGAACAAGTTTTCCCGTTAATTCCACACCTAGTATGAAATATATTCTCCCTTTGTTCTTCACTATTGATTCCTAAATTAATAGTCATAATCCTCCTAACTACCCCAACCAAACCATCATTAAAAGGAAACTCTACATCATCTTCACTCACGCCTTCCTCTTCTTACTCTTCTTCCTCTTCCTCACTTTTTTCTCCCTCATATTTTCCATCTATAGTCCTCCTAACTATCCCAACCAAACCATCATTAGGAAGTTCTACATCATTTTCACTTACTTCTCTCTCTTCTTCGTCACTTTTTTCACTCTCATATCCTCCATCTTCTCTCAAAAGAATATTTCTTCTATTTGGACATCCATGCATCATATGACCTCTTCCATGACATTTGTGACATTTAATGGAACTAGAAGGTTTAGAGGATCTAGAATTGAAAGTTTTACCTCCCTCTTACTCCTCAACTTTACCTTTCACCTTGTCTTCTTGAGGTCTAGAAATCACTTCTTGTTTTGGCCATGGCTTCTTGGAATTGGTGTTTGGCCGACTTCTCCATGAGCTAGCTTGCTGCCTTCTTTTATTTTGCTTTTCTATTTTTACAGCCAAATCTACTAACTCATCTATAGTTACATATTGTTGTATCTCTACTACATCAGCTATTTCTCTATTTAAACCATTAAGAAATCTAGCCATGGCGGCCTCTTCTTCTTCCATACAATTAGCTTGGAACATAGCCATATCCATAGCTTTAAAATATTCATCAACAGTTATGGTTCCTTGCTTCAAGGTCTGAAGACGCAGTTGTAGGTCTCTTTGAAAGTGGGAAGGCACAAACCTCTTCCTCATGACTCTCTTCATCTCGGTCCAAGTAGCAATGGGTGGTTCTCTATCTTGTTGTCTGTCCCTTGTAAGATTTTTCCACCAAATAGAAGCATAATCAGAAAATTCAACAACAATCTTAACCTTCTTACCTTCAGAGTAGTTGTGACAGTCAAAGATGGCCACAACTTTCCGCTCCCAATCAAGGTACAAATCTGAGTCTCTTGTGCCCTTGAAAGATGGCATCTTCATTTTTATGCTACTAATATTATCATCTTCTACTCTACCTCGTTGTCCCCTCCTATCTCTTCCCAACCTATCTAGATTTACAAAAAGATCATCTACAACATCATCTATAGGGTTTTCTTGATTTACAATGGGGGCATGAGGTTCATTTCTTCTATTATGAGTCCTAGGATTATTTCGAGGTTGTACATCAGGTTGATTACCCCTCCTAAGTGCAGTTATTGTCTCATTTTGTTCAGCAATAGTATTCCTTATCTCTTGGAATTGCAGGTTCCATCTCTCGAATTGTTGATGCATAGCTTGTAGAGTAAAATCATTTCTTGCTCGGATTTCAGCTTCCTTAAGAGCCCTTTGTTCATCATCACTAGCACCTGTATGAGACATCTTTAAAAATAAAAATAAAAAAACAAAAATGTTATAATTGAAATGGCTCTTTTCCTCAATTTTTCTCACCCGCTCTTTCCTTTTCCCCCTCAATTAACCTTTGGAAAATACCTTGTAGATTTACAATTAAATCCAACTAGTATCAAAGTCCTCGGTAGTAAAATAACAAATTTTGGGGCACTAAAGAAAGTGAAGAACCAATCCTAGAAAGAGTAGGATTTAGTTGAAACAAAACTCGAACAAAGGAAAGGATTTTTAGAACAAGATCAAAGGAGTAAGAAAAAAAATTAAATTTTTTCCCCTTATCCTTAAAGATTTAGGATCCCCTCTTCTTGTTTCCTTTCTTGATTTTAGAAACAAACAAAATAAAAATCTGATTTCTTGAAGAGCACTATATTTTTTTTTTGAAAGAATATATATATTGTTCAAAAATCCCAAAGATTTATCAAGAACAGAATCTTGATACAACCGCTCTGATACCACTTGATAACACAAAGGTTGGGAGATCCAAGAACTTAAAAAAATAAGTAGAATAAATGCAGAAGCAGTAAAGAAATGAAATGGAATTGAGAAACTGAGAAAATAAACTAGATATGTGGAAATTCAAGGAAAAATCCAAGAACCCCGAGATTGTGTTAATATAGATTTGAAAGATCCTAATGACAACAAGTTGGTTATGAAACCAATTGCCTTCATTAGAGATAAACTAATCAAGAACTAGATTCGGATCTTGACTTCTAGATTGAATAATTTACGACAACAACTAGTATAAGAAACTAGTCGCCTTCGAAGAATATCAAAAGAAACCAAAGATATCACAAGAAAGAAAATTATCTTACTACCTTAAGCTATGAACTAGTTAGGGTTGCAAGATAAATCTCAACGTAAAGTTCACAAGGTTCAAAAGAACTCACAATAATAATATTAATCTTCAATATCCTCCTTACAATGAAAGACAAGCACCCTTTTATATAGTAGTAGAGAAGGAGCTAGTCAAGACTTCAATAATTGAGAATCATATTCCCTAGAAGCATATAAGACTAGCCACACTAAGACCAATGTAGTCAACATACACATAGACCAATGCAAGTCAACATAGAATAAAATAACTATTAAATATATATTCTAGAAACTATTTTTGGGCTGCAGAAAATTCTTCCTTTTTGGGGCATATTTGGGCCTCATTCCATCTCCTCTTGAACTTTAATTTGGGCCTCTAAATAGTTGTAATACTTGGCCCAAATATCCTCCTTGTGCTGGAGCTCTTTTTCTATCATAAGATACTTTTTAATTGCCAATTGAAGCCCATTAAGCTTGTCTTGAAATTTCTTTGTTTGAAACCTTGTCATGGGCCTTCTTGGAGCTTCCAGAGCTTCATTCTTCTCCTTTAATTATGTTGAGCTGCCGTGGATGCTATCAATAAGAATAGGGGCTGGGACGGGGTTGCTCATGATGGGGATAGGGTGAAACATGAGATGGAGAAGATAGGAAAAAGAAAGAAAGAAAAGAGAAAAAAAAAGCTTACATGATGTGTGTGTGCGCGCCGCGAGATACAAGAGGCAAAAGAACAATTTTGTTTTGTTTTGAGGTCAGGGTTTTAAAAAAAATTGGCAATGGTCGCACATTTTAGGCAGGCTTCACTGTCATTGGAAAATTCAAACTCACCTGCATTTGTGCACTTTGCACGAGAGGGTGAACAAGCTATTATGAACACAGAAAAAAGACTCGCACAGTGGCCGCGCGTTTTGTCCATACTTCACTGTTTCTGGAAAGTTTGGCCAGAGTTTTGGCTCGTGCAATTTCACGCGAAGCTAACTTAACAAGCAGAGGCCTGGCCGCATTTCACTTGTTCTTCGTCCACACTCTATCTCGAGTTCGTTACCTCAAGCCTTGCTCGTATGTATTCTTTTGACCCTGCACCTAATCACATACATATTAAATTATACAAAAATAAAAAAACAAGCAAGAAAATAGTGAAAGCCAATAAAATTGGGTTGCCTCCCAACAAGTGCCTGATTTAACGTTGCGGCATGACGAATACAACATTACAATGGGTTTCTTCTCACAAAGTTCCTGATTTAACGTCGCGACACGATGCAGGCTATCACACTTAAGGTTCACGCAACATTTGAGGCTCCTGCAATTGAGTAACCGATACAACCTTTTCCTCATCCATGCCAAGGTAATTCAACCTTTGCCCATTGACTCTAAACCTGTTCGTTCGATTCTTGGATTCAATTTCCACAGCTTCACTAAATAATACTTGCACAACTCTAAATGGTCCTGACCATCTAGATTTCAGCTTACCCAAAAATAATTTCAATCTTGTATTATACAAAAACACGACATCTCCGGGTTTGAAAATCCTCTCGTGAATATGATGATCGTGCATGATCTTCATCCTTTCCTTGTACAACCCTGGTGCTCTCAAAAGCATGGTAATAGAACTCATCAAGTTCATGAAGCTCTGTGATTCTACTCGTACCAGCTACCTCCATGTCAAGGTTTAATTGCCTTAATGCCCAATAAGCTCTATGCTCTAGCTCCAACATTAAGTGACACGCCTTTCCAAATACTAATTTGTACAGTGACATACCAATCGGAGTTTTGAATGCGTGCGATAGGTCCATAGTGCATCATCCAAATTTTTCACTCAATCTATTCGAGTAGCATTTACAGTTTTGGTCAAAACACTCTTGATTTCTCTGTTTGACACCTCTACTTGCCCACTTGTTTATGGGTGGTACGGGGTGGCGACCGTATGGCAAACGCCATATTTCTCCAACAACTTTGCAAAGGCCCGGTTGCGCAAGTGGGTGCCTCCATCACTAATGATCTATCTTGGAGTACCAAATCGAGTGAAAAAAATTCTTTCTTAGAAAACCAATAACTCCCTTTGCATCATTTGTTGGGAGTGCCATGGCTTCTACCCATTTCGATACATAGTCCACAGCTACCAGTATGTACTTGTTGCTATATAAGCTGACAAATGGTCCCATAAAATCAATTCTCCATACATCAAAGACTTCCACCTCTTGAATCATATTCATGGGCATTTCATGTCGATGGGAAATATTCCTTGTCCGCTGGCGCTCATCATAACTTTTCACCCAGAAGTGTGCATCTTTGAACAATGTCGGCTAGTAGAAGCCCGACTCCAACACTTTCGTGATTGTCCTTACTCCTCCTAAATGGCCACCATATGTGGATGCGTGACAAGCCTGCAAAATAGTAGATTGGTCTGTCTCAGGGATACATCTCTGGATCATGTTATCAACACAAATCCTGAAAAGATAAGGCTCATCCCTATAATACATGCGATAGTCACGAAAGAACTTTTTCTTTTGGACAGCAGAAAGGTCATAGGGGATAATACCGCTTGTCAGGTAGTTTGAAATGTCTACATACCATGGCGTTATCTCAAGGCTCGTGGCCAATAGTTGTTCATCTGGGAAAGTCTCCATTATCTCTTCCACCTCAAACTTATTCTCTGCTCCTTCCATCCTAGACAAGTGATCAACCACTTGGTTCTCTATTCCCTTTCGGTCACGGATTTCCAAGTCAAATTCTTGTAGCAGTAGCACCCATCGAATCAGGCACGACTTTGACTCCGTCTTATCAATTAGGTACCTGAGAGTAGCATGGTCAGTATAAACAATTACCTTCGAGCCTACCAGGTATGACCTGAATTTGTCAAATGCGAACGCCACTGCTAGCATCTCCTTCTCGGTCACTATGTAATTTAGTTGGGCACCACTCAAGGTTTTACTTGCGTAGTAGATTGGATGCATGACTTTATCTTTTTGCTGCCCAAGAACTGCTCCCACAGCATAGTCACTTGAATCACGCATCAGCTCCCAAGGTTTCTCCTAGTCAGGTGCCACTATAATTGGTGCAGTGACCAACCTCTTCTTCAACTACTCAAAAGCTATAAGGGTTGATATTTTTCAAGCAATTTACACAAAGGGTTAGCAATTTTGGAGAATTCTTTTATAAACCACCTGTAGAAACCGGCGTGACCAAGGGAACTTCTTATGGTCTTGACAGAAGTGGGTGGAGGTAACTTCTCAATTATACCTTCATGTACCATGAAATGACACTTTTCCCAGTTTAGCACCAGATTAGTCTCCATACATCTTTGCAACACTCTTTTCAAAATTTTAAGGCAACCGTCAAACGAATTTACCACCACTGAGAAATCATCCATGAAAACCTCCATTATATACTCTACCATATCTATGAAGATGGCCACTATGCACCTTTGGAGTGTGGCGGGTGCATTGCATAGGCCAAACGACATTCTTCGAAAAGCATAAATGCCATATGGACAGGTGAATGACGTTTTATCTCTATCATTCGGGGCAATAGATATCTGATTATACCCCGAGTATCCATCCAAGAAGTAAAAATGGGACCTCCCCGCTAATCTATCTAGCATTTGATCAATGAATGGCAACGGAAAATGGTCTTTTCGGGTGGCCTTGTTCAATCTTTTGTAATACATACAGATTAGCCATCCTATGACTATTCTTGTTGAGATCAACGCGTTGTTCTAATTTTGAACTACAGTCATTCCACCCTTCTTTGGCACACACTAAACTAGGATAACCTAGTTGCTATCAGAGATGGGGAAGATGATTCCCGCATCTAACCACTTAATCACTTCTTTCTTCACCACTTCTTTCATAACGGGTTCAACCTTCTTTGATGTTCTCTGGAAGGTTTGTGCCCATTTTCCAGTAGAATCTTATGCATAGAAATTATTGGGTTGATACCCTTTATGTCTACAATGGTCCACCCAATTGCAGTCTTGCACTCCTTTAGAACCTGCAAAAGTTGTTCTACCTACACATCTAACAAACCAGATGAGATAGTAACAGGTAATATCGAACTAGGTCCTAAGAAAGCATACTTGAGGTAAGACGGTGACATTTTTATCTCTAACTGTGGTGGGTCAACCATTGATGGCTTAGCTGGAGGAGTCTTTCTTTCTTCTAAGTGTAAAGGCTCGAATTCGAGCTCTCTTTTCCAGTATCCTTGGCCTTCAAGAGCCAAAACCCACTCTGTCAAGTCCTCACCATCTACCTCTTCTAAGTTCATCAGGCAAGCTGCTAGAGGATCTTTAGCATTCAGAGCCTCATCTTCCTCCTCCAAAATCACATCCACAGCTTCTATCAGAGAGCATCTTGAAAATTCACTTTGTCGCCGCATAGACTTCTGCACATTGAACATTATCTCTTCATCATTCAGTCTCATCTTTAGCTCTCTAGTTTCACAATCAATTAGAGCTCTCCTAGTGGCCAAGAATGGCCTTCCCAAAATTATGGGAATCTCCTCGTCAACCCGGGCAGCCCAGAATGACAAAATCTGCCGGAAACACAAACTTTCCAACCTGCACCAGTACATCATCAAGTATACCTGATGGTCTCTTCATCGTTCGGTCGGCTAGCTGTAGTAACATGTATGTGGGTCTTGCTCTTCCAATGCCTAACCTTTTATAGATAACCACGGGCATCAAGTTTATGCTTGCCCCAAATAACACAATGCTTTAGCAAAAGCATAACTGCCTATTTCCAAAGGGATTAGATAACCCTAGGACTCGCCCATTAACTCCGAATTAATTTTGGGAAAGATAATTTGGGGTTGGAAAAGATTAATTAACAAGAACTTGAGGCTTTAACCCTCATTTTATAGATTCTACCTAGGAATAGGATTGAACTACTTGTAGCCATATCCGGGTGTGCTTAATCTCTTAATTGGGTTAGGAATAATTCAATTAGGAAGTCTTGTTAGTCTTCAGAAGAAGCTAATTAAGAATTATTATCCGTTGCTAATTAACATAAACTCGCTCATATTTGTAAAATCGTGAAATACATTGGATCGTTACTTGAGTGTAATTCCCGATGCATCCATACTTGTAGCCATTGATCATTTTACTTGCTTCTAGGTTAGTTTACATTTTCGCATTTATGTATAAATATTTTCTAAACCAAAATCTAAGTGTTTGGCATTGCACGATAAATGATAATTCTCTTACATTCCTAATCGCCTACATATTGTTCTCTGTGGGATTCGACCCCAACCTAATTGGGTTATTATATTTGACATCGATCGCTTACACTATTTTAAAGTGTAATTTGAGCGTATCAGGTACCTTGTATGGCACTAGTATATAAACACCAGGTATTATGGCTCGGATCGTATTATATCCCAAATTGACCACCTTCGACGAAACTCATTTTCTTTGATTCGTTTACCCTTAACCTTCATGACACTTATTTATCGCTTGTTATAAATGGCATAAATGCTTATAACCTCAAGATAATCTCATCCCCGAGTCTACATCGATTAACTTATGACGAAACTTTTACGTACGAAATGCGAGATCTATATAACTTTGGCAGAGTCGCCTTTGTAACAATACTACTACCAACTCTTCCTGTAGAGGCTCAATAATTCAACGCCATATAGGACCACAATTATCAATAACGACAATGGCCTCACACGACCAATGACAATAACTAACACAAGAATCCATACACGTACCTTAAGGTTGTGATGTCTCTAGAGGAGAAATAAAGTGAGGATATCTAGACTTCATATCTTCCTCAGCCTCCCAAGTCATTTCTTCCACATTGTTGTTTCTCCAAAGTACTTTCAACGTAGCTACGTCCTTAGTCCTCAATCTTCAAACCTGTCTATCTAGTATAGCAATGGGAGTTTCTTCAGATAATAACTGCTCTATGACCTGAACATCATCAACTGACACAACTCGAAGGATATCCGATACATTTACGGAGCATAAACACATGAAAGACTGGATGTACAAAGTCCAAGTCCGAAGGCAAGTCTAACTCATATGCTACCTAGCCTACCTTGCGCATGATCCTATATGGTCCAATGAAGCGAGGGCTAAGTTTTCCTTTCTTTCCGAACCTTATAAAACCTTTCATCGGTGATACCTTTAGGAATACCCACTCGTTAACCTGAAACTCCAAGTCTCACCGTCGATTATCTGCATAAGACTTTTGATGGCTTTGAGCTGCTAATAGCCTTTCCTATATAAGCATAATTTTCTCGATTGCCTGTTGTACCAATTCTGGTCCTACTAACATAGTTTCCTTAACAATGAACCACCCTGTAGGCGACCTACACTTCCGTCCGTAAAGAGCTTCGTATGGAGCCATCTGAGTACTGGAATGATAGCTATTATTATATGCGAACTCAATAAGCGGAAGATGATCATCCCAGCTACCCTTGAAGTCTAACACACAAGATCGTAACATATCTTCAAGTTTCTGAATAGTACGCTCAGCCTGTCCGTCTGTCTGGGGATGAAATGATGTACTAAGACTTACTTGAGTCCCCAATCCTCTTTAGAAGGACCTCCGGAAGTTAGATGTAAATTGAGCACCTTTATCCGAGATAATAGATACAGAGACACCATGCAGTCGTACTATCTCCTTAATATAAAGCATTGCATAATCCTCTGTGAAATATGAAGTCTTAACGGGCAGAAATAGGCTGATTTTGTAAGCCTATCAACAATCACCCATATAGAATCGAACTTACGTTGGGTACCAGGTAAGCCTACGATG
This sequence comes from Nicotiana knightiana, assembly GCA_005239525.1. Classification (NCBI taxonomy): domain Eukaryota; kingdom Viridiplantae; phylum Streptophyta; class Magnoliopsida; order Solanales; family Solanaceae; genus Nicotiana; species Nicotiana knightiana. The sequence goes on from ML410850.1 coordinate 120,798, forward strand.
AAATCCATATTGATTACTTCCTATTTCCTAGTCAGAATCTCCATAGCCTGCAACAATCCACCGGGTTTTTGATGCTCGATCTTGACCTGCTGACAATTAGGGCACTGAGCAACAAATTCTTCTATATCCTTTTTCATTCCGTCCCACCAATATATTTCCCTGATATCATGATACATCTTTGTTGCTTCTGGATGGATAGAATAATGAGAATAATGAGTTTCTCTCATGACCTGCCGACGCAACCCTGCAACATTAGGGACACATAATCATCCTCGATATCTGAGAACCTCAAATGGTGTCTTCTCTTTCTGATGGGTGGTATCCCTATAATGAACTAACACAGGATCTTCGTACTGGCGTTCCTTCACTTCAGTTACTAAAGAGGATGTTGTTGTATCCTGAATAGTAATTCCAATATCACCTGAGTCCAATAACCGAACTCCAAGACTAGCAAAACCCTAAACCCTAAACCCAAAATATCACAAAAAAAAACCCTAAAACGCTCTCCCTTCTCTCTTCTTTCTCTCTCTAGGTTTTGGCGTGTTGCTTGAGCTTGGGCAGCCATGGCTGCTGCAATCTCTCCCCAGCCTTTGGTTGTGGGAGAGGTGAACCAAAAATCTAACGATACAACAACAAACAACAATCCAAAATGGCTATATGCAGCAAGGTTGAATCCAAACCAATCTGCCGCAAATTTTACAAAAACGAAATTGAA